>JABXJD010000474.1:355000-367448 GCA_013375575.1 Percina caprodes | reverse complement strand
GTAGAGTGTAGTAGAGCGTGGTAGAGTGTGGTAGAGCGTAGTAGAGCGTAGTAGAGTGTAGTAGAGCGTAGTAGAGTGTAGTAGAGCGTAGTAGAGTGTAGTAGAGCGTGGTAGAGTGTAGTAGAGCGTGGTAGAGCGTAGTAGAGTGTAGTAGAGCGTGGTAGAGTGTAGTAGAGCGTGGTAGAGCGTGGTAGAGTGTAGTAGAGCGTGGTAGAGCGTGGTAGAGTGTAGTAGAGCGTGGTAGAGCGTGGTAGAGCGTAGTAGAGCGTGGTAGAGTGTAGTAGAGCGTTTGTACCTCCGAACGAAGTCCATGTACCGGGAATGTTTGATGAGACCGGTTCTCATCATGATCGTCTGGAAACCCTGGCGGTCAATCGCCCAAAGCTTGATGTCGGTCAGCGCTACAGACAGACAGACAGACATACAGACAGGTAGACAGACAGACAGACAGGCAGACAGACAGACAGGTAGACAGACAGACAGACAGGCAGACAGACAGACAGGCAGACAGGCAGACAGACAGACAGACAGACAGGTAGACAGACAGACAGACAGGCAGACAGACAGACAGGTAGACAGACAGACAGACAGGCAGACAGACAGACAGGCAGACAGACAGACAGACAGACAGACAGGTAGACAGACAGACAGACAGACAGACAGACAGGCAGACAGGCAGAGAGAGGGAGGTGTGAGTCATCGGCATGTGGAGAAAGCATCAGACCGTGAAGTACAGTGTAGTAGAGCGTGGTAGAGTATTGTAGAGTATCATGTTAGTTAGCAGTAATTAGCCTGTGCCTATGTTAATGTTAACTAGCATGTTAGTTAGCAGTAATTAGCCTGTGCCTATGTTAATGTTAACTAGCATGTTAGTTAGCAGTAATTAGCCTGTGCCTATGTTAATGTTAACTAGCATGTTAGTTAGCAGTAATTAGCCTGTGCCTATGTTAATGTTAACTAGCATGTTAGTTAGCAGTAATTAGCCTGTGTCTATTATCTCCTGACATATACCTACCTCTCCATCTCTCTTCGATCTGTTGGTCCTTTTATTTAACTGTAACTATGATACTTAATTAATTTACTTATTTAATTACTTAATTAAAAAACACACAAGTTAGCCACATTTCCAAATATTGCACCCTTTATCAATCTAAAAGGGTTGAAATCAGAAATCAGAAATACTTTATTGATCCCCGAGGGGAGATCCTGTGTTACAGTTGCACGAAGTATATAAATATCAGAGTAGAACTATAAATAAAGAAATATAAGGCGTGTGGATATGTACGGTATTTACATATATGTAAATATATATATTATGTGACTGTGTCCAGTAGGTGACCCTGAACCGCTTTCTGACTCTTTTATTTATTTGCCTGTGTGCGTCCATGTTGCTATAGCAACTCCAGGCATTGTGTTTATTTACATGTGAACCCATCGTCCTCTCTCTAAGCTCTCAGGCACCTCCCCCCACACGCTGCCTCACCCTTCACTGTTTCCACCATCTTCATCATCATCCTCCTCCTCTTCCTCTTCCTCCTCTTCCTCCTCTGCTTTCTCCTCTTCCTCTTCTTCCTCCTCTTCCTTCCTCCTCCTCCTCCTCCTCCTCCTCTTCCTCCTCTTCCTCCTCCTCTTTCTCCTTCTCTTCCTCCTCTTTTCCTCCTCCTCCTCTTCCTCTTCTTCCTCTTCCTCCTCTTCTTCCTCATCTTCCTCCTCCTCCCCCTCCTCTTCCTCCTCCTCTTTCTCCTTCTCTTCCTCTGCTTCATCCTCCTCTTCCTCCTCCTCCTCTTCCTACTCCTCCTCTTCCTCTTCCTTCTCCTCCTCCTCTTGCTCTTCCTCTTCTTCCTTCTCCTCCTCCCTCCTCCTCTCTCTTCCTCCTCCTCCCCCTCCTCTTCCTCCTTCTCCTTCTCTTTGTCCTCCTCCTCCCCCTCCTCCTCCTCTCTCTTCCTCCGCCTCTTCCTCCTCCTCCCTTCCTCTTCATCCTCTTCCTCCTCTTCCTCCACCCCCTCCTCCTCCTCTCTCTGCAGCTCCCTGAGAGTGAAGAGCTCTTTCTGCAGCGAGGGCTTCATTTCACAGCCATGAGGTGATCAGTTTTACTGTCCATGGAGAGCTTAAATAATAATAATAATAATAATAATAATAATAATAATAATAATAATAATAATATAATACTAATAATAATAATAATACTTTATTAATCCCACAAGGGGAAATTATAATGTACACTCTGTTGTTGTTACACACAGGCCTGAACTACACACACATGGTCAGTACCTATACATGTTTTGTTGTATGTCACCTATACATGTCATGTATTGTTTATTGTTTTTGCCTGTATTTCTTGTGTGTTTACTTGTTTGTGTGTTTTTTGCTGTATAGAAGATAATGCTGATGCTGTAATAAGGAAATTTCCCCGTTGTGGGATAAATAAAGTATAATCTAATCTAATCTAATCTTAATGGAGAGATGTCAGAGTGGGGGGGGCTGCCCATGGAAAGGCGCCCTGAGCAGTTGGGGGTTCAGTGTCTTGCTCAAGAGCACCTTGGCAGTGCCCAGGAGGTGAAGTGGCACCTCTCCAGCTACCAGTCCACCACCATACTCTGGTCCGTACGGGGACTTGAACCTGGGACGTACATATCCACACTCCTTATATTTCTTTATTTATATTTCTACTCTGATATTTATGTACTTTATGCAACTGTAACACAGAATCTTACAATATTTACTAATGATTTTGATGTTGCAGCGCTGTCATCATCTGTGCAACTCGCCTCTGGCCCCGCCTATATCAGATAAACCTATGTGATTGGTGCAGCTTGCCTCTGGCCCCGCCTACATCAGATACACTGATGTGATTGGTGCAGCCAGCTGACTTCCTATTGGCTTCATTTTCGCTTTGTCGGGAATCTTTCGTCTTCGTTACTTCTTGCAGGACACGAACTCTGCTCCCCGTCCTGAAAGTCCTGTGTTTTAGGACTCCGCCCCCAACCCCCAGACTGAATGAATGAGGAAATGAAAGAGCGCTGAATCAGAGGGAGGAGACTGAGAGGACATAACCTGGCTCAGTTGCCATAGTAACTGACTCTGAGGTGAAGTTTCCCTCATCTCACGGTTAACAAACGCCGAGTTTTCACTAAAAATGCTTCAAGGTCAGACCCTGATTCCTTCTTGCATGTGATGGAAGAACTGTCTTGATTTCTTTAGTGCGTCTAAATGTTTTCTCTCTTTCTCTTTCACTCACTGGGATGACATTGAACGCACCGAGCCGGTGGCTGGGGGAGAAAAGGTGAGTTCAGGACCTCATTTAAAGATAAATGGCTGTTTTCTTCATTCCTCACGCAGCCCCGAGCGACAGGGAGCTGCAAACAGATTCTAGTCAGAAACACGCAGCTTTATCAGTCAGGGGTTAAGCTCTCACACACACACACACACACACACACACACACACACACACACACACACACACACACACACACCCGAAGGTCGAATGCCAGGAAAATAAAAGGGATTTGAAAGATGCAACATCAACCGTCATGTTGTCTTCATGTTGTCTTCATGTTGTCTTCATGTTGTCTTCATGTTGTCTTCATGTTGTCCTCATGTTGTCTTCATGTTGTCTTCATGTTGTCCTCATGTTGTCCTCATGTTGTCCTCATGTTGTCTTCATGTTGTCTTCATGTTGTCTTCATGTTGCCCTCATGTTGTCTTCATGTTGTCTTCATGTTGCCCTCATGTTGCCCTCATGTTGTCTTCATGTTGTCTTCATGTTGCCCTCATGTTGCCCTCATGTTGCCCTCATGTTGCCTTCATGTTGCCTTCATGTTGCCCTCATGTTGCCCTCATGTTGTCCTCATGTTGTCCTCATGTTGTCCTCATGTTGTCCCCATGTTGTCCCCATGTTGTCCCCATGTTGTCCTCATGTTGTCCCCATGTTGCCCTCATGTTGTCCTCATGTTGTCCTCATGTTGCCCTCATGTTGTCCTCATGTTGTCTTCATGTTGCCCTCATGTTGTCTTCATGAGGACAACATGAGGACAACATGAGGGATAAGCACGATGATGTTGAATGCCATTCCCCTGCCGGAAGTAACGCCCAGTTCAGACCAAAGATTTGCGACGAGGAGACACGGAGGCGGCTTTTAGAACGTAAGAGACATTTTCCTGTTTCAACAGCCCAGTGTGTAACGATGAGGAGTGTGTAACGATGAAGAGTGTGTAACGATGAGGAGTGAGTAACGATGAGGAGTGTGTAACGATGAGGAGTGTGTAACGATGAGGAGTGAGTAACGATGAGGAGTGTGTAACGATGAAGAGTGTGTAACGATGAAGAGTGTGTAACGATGAGGAGTGTGTAACGATGAGGAGTGTGTAACGATGAGGAGTGAGTAACGATGAGGAGTGTGTAACGATGAGGAGTGTGTAACGATGAGGAGTGAGTAACGATGAGGAGTGAGTAACGATGAGGAGTGTGTAACGATGAAGAGTGTGTAACGATGAAGAGTGTGTAACGAGGAGGAGGGTGTAACGAGGAGGAGGGTGTAACGAGGAGGAGTGTGTAACGAGGAGGAGTGTGTAACGAGGAGGAGTGTGTAACGGTAAGGAGTGTGTAACGATGAAGAGTGTGTAACGATGAAGAGTGTGTAACGATGAAGAGTGTGTAACGATGAGGAGTGTGTAACGATGAGGAGTGTGTAACGATGAGGAGTGTGTAACGATGAAGAGTGTGTAACGATGAGGAGTGAGTAACGATGAAGAGTGTGTAACGATGAGGAGTGTGTAACGATGAAGAGTGTGTAACGATGAGGAGTGTGTAACGATGAAGAGTGTGTAACGATGAGGAGTGAGTAACGATGAGGAGTGTGTAACGATGAGGAGTGTGTAACGATGAAGAGTGTGTAACGATGAGGAGTGTGTAACGATGAAGAGTGTGTAGCGATGAGGAGTGAGTAACGATGAGGAGGTGTAGCGAGGAGGAGTGTGTAGCGATGAGGAGTGAGTAACGATGAGGAGTGTGTAACGATGAGGAGTGAGTAACGATGAGGAGTGTGTAACGATGAAGAGTGTGTAACGATGAAGAGTGTGTAACGATGAGGAGTGTGTAACGATGAGGAGTGTGTAACGATGAGGAGTGAGTAACGATGAAGAGTGTGTAACGATGAGGAGTGTGTAACGATGAGGAGTGAGTAACGATGAGGAGTGAGTAACGATGAGGAGTGTGTAACGATGAAGAGTGTGTAACGATGAAGAGTGTGTAACGAGGAGGAGGGTGTAACGAGGAGGAGTGTGTAAGGATGAGGAGTGTGTAACGATGAGGAGTGTGTAACGATGAGGAGTGTGTAACGATGAGGGGTGTGTAACGATGAGGGGTGTGTAACGATGAGGAGTGTGTAACGATGAGGAGTGTGTAACGATGAGGAGTGTGTAACGATGAAGAGTGTGTAACGATGAGGAGTGTGTAACGATGAGGAGTGAGTAACGATGAAGAGTGTGTAACGATGAGGAGTGAGTAACGATGAGGAGTGTGTAACGATGAGGAGTGTGTAACGATGAAGAGTGTGTAACGATGAGGAGTGAGTAACGATGAGGAGGGTGTAACGAGGAGGAGTGTGTAACGATGAGGAGTGAGTAACGATGAGGAGTGTGTAACGATGAGGAGTGAGTAACGATGAGGAGTGTGTAACGATGAAGAGTGAGTAACGATGAAGAGTGTGTAACGATGAGGAGTGAGTAACGATGAAGAGTGTGTAACGATGAGGAGTGTGTAACGATGAGGAGTGTGT
Source organism: Percina caprodes (assembly GCA_013375575.1). Classification (NCBI taxonomy): domain Eukaryota; kingdom Metazoa; phylum Chordata; class Actinopteri; order Perciformes; family Percidae; genus Percina; species Percina caprodes. The sequence continues at coordinate 361,672 of JABXJD010000474.1, read as the reverse complement.
AACGATGAAGAGTGTGTAACGATGAGGAGTGTGTAACGATGAGGAGTGAGTAACGATGAAGAGTGTGTAACGATGAGGAGTGAGTAACGATGAGGAGTGTGTAACGATGAGGAGTGTGTAACGATGAGGAGTGAGTAACGATGAGGAGTGAGTAACGATGAGGAGTGTGTAACGATGAAGAGTGTGTAACGAGGAGGAGGGTGTAACGAGGAGGAGGGTGTAACGAGGAGGAGTGTGTAACGAGGAGGAGTGTGTAACGAGGAGGAGTGTGTAACGGTGAGGAGTGTGTAACGATGAAGAGTGTGTAACGATGAAGAGTGTGTAACGATGAGGAGTGTGTAACGATGAGGAGTGTGTAACGATGAAGAGTGTGTAACGATGAGGAGTGTGTAACGATGAGGAGTGAGTAACGATGAAGAGTGTGTAACGATGAGGAGTGAGTAACGATGAGGAGTGTGTAACGATGAGGAGTGTGTAACGATGAAGAGTGTGTAACGATGAGGAGTGTGTAACGATGAAGAGTGTGTAACGATGAGGAGTGAGTAACGATGAGGAGGGTGTAACGAGGAGGAGTGTGTAACGATGAGGAGTGAGTAACGATGAGGAGTGTGTAACGATGAGGAGTGAGTAACGATGAGGAGTGTGTAACGATGAGGAGTGTGTAACGATGAGGAGTGTGTAACGATGAGGAGTGTGTAACGATGAGGAGTGAGTAACGATGAAGAGTGTGTAACGATGAGGAGTGTGTAACGATGAGGAGTGTGTAACGATGAGGAGTGAGTAACGATGAGGAGTGAGTAACGATGAGGAGTGTGTAACGATGAAGAGTGTGTAACGATGAAGAGTGTGTAACGAGGAGGAGGGTGTAACGAGGAGGAGGGTGTAACGAGGAGGAGTGTGTAACGATGAGGAGTGTGTAACGAGGAGGAGTGTGTAACGATGAGGAGTGTGTAACGATGAGGAGTGTGTAACGATGAGGAGTGTGTAACGATGAGGAGTGTGTAACGATGAGGAGTGTGTGTTACCTGTGACGGTTGCCGTGCGAGTGCAGTTGTACAGGATGGCGAGCTCTCCGAACACTTTGGCCGGGCCGATGGTGCACAGCGTCTGTCCTTGTTTGGTCACCTCGACCATTCCCTCTGTGGAAACACAGCAGCCAATCAGGGCCGTGGTGCTATTAGCTAACGTACCTGAACACGATGACGCGATGCGTGCACATGCACGGTTAAATTGTGGCTGTTTCAAAGTCAAAGTCAAGTTTATTTCAGCCATAAAAATGGAAATTACAGTGCTCACACCTGCCGTAATACCCATAAAAACTAGATAGATAGATAGATAGATAGATAGATAGATAGATAGATAGATAGATAGATAGATAGATAGATAGATAGATAGATAGATAGATAGATAGATAGATAGATAGATAAGTGTATGGAGATATAAGTGTCCAGAGAGATAGCAAACTGTATTATACAATAAATTACACATGAATTAGTGAATGACACTATGAAAATTGCCCAAATGAAAAATTATGCACAGATGTAATAATAATGGCACATGTGATATATTGCATAGCGTCAACAGTGTTCAGTATGTCCATGTGTGAGCAATATAAGACATTTAAAAACATATTAAACTAACAGAGAAACACAGTTAGCCTTGAACTGACATTTGGAAGTCTTTTCCACCGAGGCAGTTCTGGTGCTGGTTCGGAGTCGGGGCCAAATATCAAACCGGTTCTTTGCTTTTCCACACAAATAAACCTGGCTCTGGGCCAAGAAAACAGGTTCCAACTCAGCACCAACTTGGTCTAGAGATAAGAACCGGTCACGTCAGGTGCTGGGGGGCGGGGTTATCATGACGTTCGAAAACAAAAACTTCTGGCCGTCATTGTTAAAACACCGGTCAGCTGTTAACCACAGAGAGCTGTTAATGTTAGCTCGGACATGGATGGGAAACCAAAACAACCGCGGTCTGTGGAGGAAACCAACTGTCGGCTGGCTCTCAGGCTGGGGAAAATCCAGCTGGTTCTTAGATAACTGGCTAGTAGAACCAGCACCGAACTGGCACCTGGTTAGCCTTGGTGGAAAAGACATATCGGATGTTTGACTTGGTAACAAAATGCTTGGTGCACACCTAACGTTGGACGTAACGTTGGCTTATTGTCTCTCTATTCTCTCTGCTGATTCCTCACGTCCGTTTCCACTTTTGTCTTCATGCAAGCTCAGTTTTTTGGGTCGGCAGCTTATAAAAACTCAAATTCTGGGTTCTATACATTGTTGGTATTGCATCCCACTAGCAGCAGCTTTTGGGTGTGTGTCTGTTGTTTGCTAGCAGACGAGGAGGAGATCTTCACGCAATACAAGTCAATGGAGAGCGTAGAGTTGTTTTACGCGCCGGTGTCTCTCTATCCTTCAGTTTATCACTGACAGTAACACCACATCTGGAGAAACATGTCTTTTTACTGGACAGGAAGTAGAGGAAACATGCAACGATCTGCAATCATCTGCAAAGAAACGTAGCTTCAGATTCCCCCAACAATATAACGGACTACAAGTCCAGCTGAAATGGGTTAGGGGTATAAAAACACACTGTTTGGGTCCTTCACACTTTCTAAAACGGGAAGATTCTTCTTTAGTTTTAATACTTTAACTACATTTTCCTGATGATACTCAACGATTTTCAATGCAGGACTTTTACTTGTAACAGAGTGTTTCTACAGTGTGGAATAAGTACTTTTCTGAACTCAAAGGACCTGAATGCTTCTTGCACCGAAGCAGAAAATGTCCATTATAATGTTATCTTGAATATCCATGTGATTGGCCAACAGTGTGCAGAGACGTAGACCGAGTCTCACCCTCCAGGACGTAGACCGTGGAGCCGTCGTCGCCCTCCTGGATCACGCAGCAACCTTTGGTCAGGCTGGTGGGATGCATGCAGTCCATGATGGTCAGGATCTGCACACAGCAGCCAACACGGGTTTACAAATCACACACACACACACACACACACACACACACACACACACACACACACAGAGGAGGGTTGGTTAAAAGCAGCTGAGGTTACCTGTCCATGTTCCAGATGTTTCATGAAGTCATTGTCCATTAGAGCCCTCTGGATCAGCTCACTGGACCTGCAAACACAGACCATATAGACACATTTCATCCAGTGTGTGTGTGTGTGTGTGTGTGTGTGTGTGTGTGTGTGTGTGTGTGTGTGTGTGTGTGTGTGTGTGTGTGTGTGTGTGTGTGTTAGGGCTGCAAAGATAAATCCATTAGTTGGCAAATACTAAATTATTCACCAACCATTTGGATAATCAATTAGTCATTTATTTTCCCTAAACCCACTAGACTTTCAATTTACTTTGATATAAAACTGAAAAAAGCAGGAAATCTTCATGTCTGAGGGGCTTAACAGGATGTTGTTCCATGACGAATTACTTCAAATGAAAGTGGTCTTGTGTAGATGAGTTGTCAACTATTTAATTAATCAGCAACAATGTCTTCAAAGTCATATCTTAACCCTCATGTTGTCTTCGGCTCAAATTTGACTTGTTTTTTTTAAATATCTGAAATAAAGGAAGTCCAAATGCGGGTGAAAAATGTTGGGAAAAGCGGCAAAATCGATGAAAAACAAACTGCAAAATGCAAAAACTTCATAAAAAAAGCATCAAAAACGTTGAGATAAGGGGGAAAATGTTTTTTGTGGTCAAAGGGAAGACAACACAAGGGTTAATCAATCAATCAATGACATAAATAGACAATAAATAGACATAAATAGACATAAATAGAAATAAATAGACATAAATAGACAATAAATACAATAAATAGACATAAATAGACAATAAATAGACAATAAATAGACATAAATAGACATAAATAGACATAAATAGACATAAATAGACAATAAATACAATAAATAGACAATAAAAACACAGTTCTACGCCGGATTAAAAGCCAAGGAATCAAAATGTGCAATTTAAGACTTTATAAAAGTTGATTTGTGCTTGTGTGTGTGAGTGCATGCGTGCATGTGTGTGTGCATGCGTGCATGTGTGTGCCTGTGTGCATGTGTGTGCCTGTGTGCATGTGTGTGCCTGTGTGCATGTGTGTGCATGCGTGTGCATGTGTGTGCATGTGTGTGCATGCGTGCATGTGTGTGCCTGTGTGTGCATGTGTGTGCATGCGTGTATGTATGTGCATGTGTGTGCATGTGTGTATGTATGTGCATGTGTGTGCATGTGTGTGCATGTGTGTATGTATGTGCATGTGAGTGCATGTGTGTATGTATGTGCATGTGTGTGCCTGTGTGCATGTGTGTGCATGCGTGCATGTGCGTGCATGTGTGTGCATGTGTGTATGTATGTGCATGTGTGTGCATGTGTGTATGTATGTGCATGTGTGTGCATGTGTGTATGTATGTGCATGTGTGTGCATGTGTGTATGTATGTGCATGTGTGTGCATGTGTGTATGTATGTGCATGTGTGTGTATGTATGTGTATGTGCGTGCTTACTCCTTGTTCTTGCCGTAGCTTTTGAGCGTGACGCCCGTGAGCTGCGAGGCGTCCATGGCGGTGGGCTCTGCAGAGATGGCCTGTCTCTTCATGCGCTGAGGCTCATCAGGTGCAGCTGGAGTCTGAACCGCTGCTACAGAAACAGAGACCAGACCATGGTTAAAGACCTGATGAGCACACGAGACTGGGGGGGGGGGAGGGGTTCAAACAGACTGGACTATAAGCATTCATGCATTCATTTATTATAATTCATATGACTAATCTCAACTTTTCCTCTGTGTTTTTAATAGTTTCTGTGCTGTGTTCTTTTAAGCTGGGAACGTTGCACGTAGTTTCAACGTGCAGTACTACAAGGTAATACTACAAGGTAATACTACAAGGTAATACTACAAGGTACTGAAATCTTGAACTTTATAACTTTTAACGTTGCAACGGAGCAAAGTGCGCCCGGCGGTGCCGAGGCTGGTGGACCGGATCCTCATGAGGAACCCCTCTCGTACTCATGTCTGGAAGGAGAGGAGCCGAAGCTCTTCCCACATGTTGTAGGTTCATCTGTTTCGTTCCCCTGGCAACTTAACAACCCTGGGAGGGGGCATGAGGTTCACATGCAGTTTTATTTTTCTCACAACTGTAAAGAACATAGTTTAAATGAAATGTTTTCAAGACCAGGGCATGCATCGGACGAGATAAATCCGAGTGTGGGTGCATCATGAATATTTAATAACACCCTCTTGGTGCGTATTTATAGGAAGTATTATTAAGGCAGTAAATGATGATTTAACATCTCACCAAAACTGTTCTCCTGGAAGTTTGGAGGTCTAACCAGACACTCTTTAAATCACTTAAAGGGCCACGTGTTTATTATCAAAGTCGGCGTTCACAAACTCGTCCTTTTTCATGAATATTGACCAGCACCATCAGGTTGGCTCGGCATTTTACATCTGCATTCCCATGAGCTGGGTAGACGCTCCGTGTTCATGCTCCATCTGGAACTACGGTAGCCGCTGAGGGACATACAGGACGTGCTGCTGCTTCATGATGAACTCACAGCTGCTGCTAATAGTGCTAATGCTGCTAATGCTGCTAACGCTGCTAACGCTGCTAATGCTGCTAATGCTGCTAACGCTGCTAATGCTGCTAATGCTGCTAATGCTGCTAACGCTGCTAACACTGCTAATGTTGCTAATTCTGGTAACGCTGCTAACGCTGCTAACACTGCTAATGTTGCTAATGCTGGTAACGCTGCTAATGCTGCTAATGCTGCTAACGCTGCTAATGTTGCTAATGCTGCTAATGCTGCTAACGCTGCTAACGCTGCTAACACTGCTAATGTTGCTAATGCTGCTAACACTGCTGACGGGTAGCCTATCGTTAGCGGCAGAATAAAACAAAAACAGTAGAAAATTAATTTTATTTATTTATTTTAAATTAATTTAATTAATTTAATTAATTTAATTAATTTAATTAATTTAATTAATTTAATTAATTCAATTTCTTAAATTGAACTAATTTTAATTAAATTACATGCAAATACCCTTAAAAGGTGAATTGAAGAAGATATGTTCTAACTGCCCTTATAGACCTCAGATGGTTGTAAGGTCAGGGTGACACACCTGTGCTTGGCGTGTCGGCGGCGTTGGCGGCGTGGTGCAGGGCGCTGCGGTGTCGGTCCAACTCGACCTGCAGCTGGCGGATCAGATCGTCCTTGGTGTCCAGCTCCAGCTCCAGCTCGTCGATCAGAGAGTCTCTCTGCCGCAGCTCCTCGATCTTCAGCTGCAGAGCCAGCTGCAGGTCCCGCAGCGTGCCGCCGCCGCCGCCGCCGCTGCCGCCCTTAGACACCGCCATGTACACATACATCCACAGGGTTACTGCGGGAAGAGAGAGAGAAGACTCTGAGTATGTTTTCATGCACCGATATTCCACTATTATTCAGAATAAGACAGTATTCAGACTTTGATACAGGTCACTTAAACCCAATGGGAAACTTCCCATTGGCTGAGAGTCCCCATTGGCTGGGCTCAATCCGAGGGGCGGGATTAACGGCTGTCTTTCAGATCCTCTCTGCACGCAATAGGACAGCGCTCCAACCAACCAGAGCAACGCTGGTTGGTAGACTATGAACACATCTTCCTTTTTAATTAAATTAATTTCAATT
>JABXJD010000474.1:337500-345000 GCA_013375575.1 Percina caprodes | reverse complement strand
CACACACACACACACACACCCAGACTCACTACCACACACACACAAACACACACACACACACACCCAGACTCACTACCACACACACACACACACACACACACACACACACCCAGACTCACTACCACACACACACACACACACACACACACACACACACAGACTCACTACCACACACACACACACACACACACAGACTCACTACCACACACACACACAAACACACACACACACACACCCAGACTCACTACACACACACACACACACACACACACACCCAGACTCACTACCACACACACACACACACACACCCAGACTCACTACCACACACACACACAAACACACACACACACACACCCAGACTCATTACCACACACACACACACCCAGACTCACTAACAGACACACACAGGCGCCCTGAGCAGTTGGGGGTTCGGTGCCTTGCTCCAGAGCACCTTGGCAGTGCGCAGGAGGTGAACTGGCACCTCTCCAGCTACCAGTCCACCACCTTACTTTGGTCCGGGGGACTTGACAAACGGGGACTTGAACCAGCGACCCTCCGGTTCCCTGCTACTGCCCCCGAGCAGCAGATAGCTACGTTTCTGAATGATTCCCATCAGCTGTTATTATTCATAATGAGAAAACTTTACAGTTAAATCTGAGCATGCACGTCTCATTCTGCACTCTCCTCACATTGGGCAGTGTCAAAATACTCTGTTGACTATGATGTCATCTGCGTGGTCAGACCAGCAGAGGGCGCTGGATGATTGATAATTATTATTCATCACACCCCCATCCTTTCTCCTCATTTAGTTTCATCTCACCAACATCATGTCTCAAGGGATGAAAAACATGTTGTTTTTGTGTCCGTCCTCGTCATTGACACCTCCGTGTCACTGACGGACAGGGCTGTGGTCCAGACCACCTGTGTCGAGTCCAAGACAAGTCCAAGACCAGGACTAGTCGAGTCCAAGTCAAGACTGAGTCCAAAGAGGTTCGAGTCCGAGTCAAGACCAAGTCCAAAGAGGTTTGAGTCCAAGACAAGACCGAGTCCAGGACAGAATAAAGGTCAACATGAGGGCAACATGGGGACAACATGAAGACAACATGAGGACAACATAAAGACAACATGAAGACAACATGAGGACAACATGAAGACAACATGAGGACAACATGAGGACAACATGAAGACAACATGAGGACAACATGAGGACAACATGAGGGCAACATGAAGACAACATGAGGACAACATAAAGACAACATGAAGACAACATGAGGACAACATAAAGACAACATGAAGACAACATGAGGACAACATGAGGACAACATGAGGGCAACATGAAGACAACATGAGGACAACATAAAGACAACATGAAGACAACATGAAGACAACATGAGGACAACATAAAGACAACATGAAGACAACATGAGGACAACATGAGATACACCGATGTGATTGGTGCAGCTCCCCTCTGGCCCCGCCTACATCAGATACACCGATGTGATTGGTGCAGCTCCCCTCTGGCCCCGCCTACATCAGATACACCGATGTGATTGGTGCAGCTCCCCTCTGGCCCCGCCTACATCAGATACACCGATGTGATTGGTGCAGCTCCCCTCTGGCCCCGCCTACATCAGATACACCGATGTGATTGGTGCAGCTCCCCTCTGGCCCCGCCTACATCAGATACACCGATGTGATTGGTGCAGCTCCCCTCTGGCCCCGCCTACATCAGATACACCGATGTGATTGGTGCAGCTCCCCTCTGCCCCGCCTACATCAGATACACCGATGTGATTGGTGCAGCTCCCCTCTGGCCCCGCCTACATCAGATACACCGATGTGATTGGTGCAGCTCCCCTCTGGCCCCGCCTACATCAGATACACCGATGTGATTGGTGCATAGTTAATGAGCATTACTCAATGCCAGAGTCAACAAAAATATCTTTTAAATTTTAAATTTTTTATACATTTTTTACAGATTTTTGTAAAGCGTTGCAGGAAAACTCGGGATTAATAAAGTATTTTGATATAAAACCAAGCCCTCTGAAGCACCACCCGGCCAGCACGCGACCGTGACCCGAATCAAACGCACCCACGATGAGGCCCAGGTGCATGCTGGGTGGCTAACAAGCTAAATGCTCACGGTGGATGGGAGCTCTGGTTTCATCAGGAGGAAGAGGGAGAGGGAGAGGAAGAGGAAGAGGAAGAGGGAGAGGGAGAGGAAGAGGGAGAGGAAGAGGGAGAGGAAGAGGGAGAGGGAGAGGGAGAGGGAGAGGGAGAGGGAGAGGGAGAAGGAGAGGAAGAGGGAGAGGAAGAGGAAGAGGGAGAGGGAGAGGAAGAGGGAGAGGAAGAGGGAGAAGGAGAAGGAGAGGAAGAGGGAGAGGAAGAGGGAGAGGGAGAGGGAGAGGAAGAGGAAGAGGGAGAGGAAGAGGGAGAAGGAGAGGAAGAGGAAGAGGAAGAGGAAGCGGAAGAGGGAGAGGAAGAGGGAGAAGGAGAGGAAGAGGGAGAGGAAGAGGGAGAGGAAGAAGGAGAGGGAGAAGGAGAGGAAGAGGGAGAAGGAGAGGAAGAGGGAGAGGAAGAGGAAGAGGAAGAGGAAGAGGGAGAGGAAGAGGGAGAAGGAGAGGAAGAGGGAGAAGGAGAGGAAGAGGGAGAAGAAGAGGAAGAGGGAGAAGGAGAGGAAGAGGGAGAAGGAGAGGAAGAGGGAGAGGGAGAGGAAGAGGAAGAGGGAGAGGGAGAAGGAGAGGAAGAGGAAGAGGAAGCGGAAGCGGAAGAGGGAGAGGAAGAGGGAGAAGGAGAGGAAGAGGGAGAGGAAGAGGGAGAGGAAGAAGGAGAGGGAGAAGGAGAGGAAGAGGGAGAAGGAGAGGGAGAGGAAGAGGGAGAGGAAGAGGAAGAGGGAGAGGAAGAGGGAGAAGGAGAGGAAGAGGGAGAAGAAGAGGAAGAGGGAGAAGGAGAGGAAGAGGGAGAAGGAGAGGAAGAGGGAGAGGGAGAGGAAGAGGGAGAGGAAGAGGGAGAAGGAGAGGAAGAGGAAGAGGAAGCGGAAGAGGGAGAGGAAGAGGGAGAAGGAGAGGAAGAGGGAGAGGAAGAGGGAGAGGAAGAAGGAGAGGGAGAAGGAGAGGAAGAGGGAGAAGGAGAGGAAGAGGAAGAGGGAGAGGAAGAGGAAGAGGAAGAGGGAGAGGAAGAGGGAGAAGGAGAGGAAGAGGGAGAGGAAGAGGGAGAAGAAGAGGAAGAGGGAGAGCGGGGACGTTTTTCAACTTTATTATCGCTTTTTCCCACATTTGTGTCACTTTTTCAATGTTGTGGATGCTTTTTTTTGATGTTTTTTTGTTTTTTTTCAAACTTTTTTGATATTTTCAGTGTAGACATTTTCAGCTCTTATTGCGTCGGCACAGTTTTTGTGACAAAAAATAAATTAAATTAACTGAAAACGAGTCAAATATGACCCGAGGACAACATGAGGGTTAAAATCTGCCCTAGTGTACGTCACAGCAGCCGCATGGTGCACATGGCTCACAGGTGAGTACAAGCACACACTCTGGGATGGTGTAACTATAGAAACATGTTGCTAGGCAACGTATACAGTGTGTGTGTGTGTGTGTGTTGATGTCGATGCGAGTCACACATTTTAAGTTGCCGATATGATTTTTTTACCGTTGTCTTCCAGTCGAGTTTGTGTTTTTCTGGGTCCACATTTTGACGTGTTTGTCACTTTTATGCAAATTTTTGCCATTTATTTTGACACTTTTATCAATTTTAATCAACGTTCTTTTTTTTTTAAGCATATAAGTAGTATAGGAAAGGCATTTGTGTAGCCGAGATTTAAGGTGGAATTACATGGAATAAGTACGGCAAGTCATACTTTTATCTTCGCTATTTGTGTGGATGTGTCTCCTTTAATCAAGAAAAACAAGAGTCACACACATTCATATCCGATTTGCGATGCATCGTTACATCCCTAGTGTGTGTGTGTGTGTGTGTGTGTGTGTGTGTGTGTGTGTAATGTATGTGGATTCATCTTGCTCGATGCACCCGCCGTGGTGTCTGTATGCTTTTTATTGATCGCTCATTATATTGTTTTCTGGTTGATTCTATAAACTAAGTGTACACAATGAAGGTATTTGTGTAGCCTGTACAGTATTTAAGGTGGAATAAGTACGGCAAGTCATACTTTTATTCACTGTTACTTTGTGTGGATGTTTCTCCTTTAATCAATACAATACTGTATCTGAAGTCTCTTTATATAGACCTTAGTGGTCCCTAATACTGTATCTGAAGTCTCTTTATATAGACCTTAGTGGTCCCTAATACTGTATCTGAAGTCTCTTTATATAGACCTTAGTGGTCCCTAATACTGTATCTGAAGTCTCTTTATATAGACCTTAGTGGTCCCTAATACTGTATCTGAAGTCTCTTTATATAGACCTTAGTGGTCCCCTAATACTGTATCTGAAGTCTCTTCATAGAGACCTTAGTGGTCCCTAATACTGTATCTGAAGTCTCTTTTATATAGACCTTAGTGGTCCCTAATACTGTATCTGAAGTCTCTTTTATATAGACCTTAGTGGTCCCCTAATACTGTATCTGAAGTCTCTTTATATAGACCTTAGTGGTCCCTAATACTGTATCTGAAGTCTCTTTATATAGACCTTAGTGGTCCCTAATACTGTATCTGAAGTCTCTTTATATAGACCTTAGTGGTCCCCTAATACTGTATCTGAAGTCTCTTTATATAGACCTTAGTGGTCCCTAATACTGTATCTGAAGTCTCTTTATATAGACCTTAGTGGTCCCTAATACTGTATCTGAAGTCTCTTTATATAGACCTTAGTGGTCCCCTAATACTGTATCTGAAGTCTCTTTATATAGACCTTAGTGGTCCCTAATACTGTATCTGAAGTCTCTTTATATAGACCTTAGTGGTCCCTAATACTGTATCTGAAGTCTCTTTATATAGACCTTAGTGGTCCCCTAATACTGTATCTGAAGTCTCTTTATATAGACCTTAGTGGTCCCTAATACTGTATCTGAAGTCTCTTTATATAGACCTTAGTGGTCCCCTAATACTGTATCTGAAGTCTCTTTATATAGACCTTAGTGGTCCCCTGATACTATATCTGAAGTCTCTTTTATATAGACCTTAGTGGTCCCCTAATACTGTATCTGAAGTCTCTTTATATAGACCTTAGTGGTCCCCTGATACTATATCTGAAGTCTCTTTTATATAGACCTTAGTGGTCCCCTAATACTGTATCTGAAGTCTCTTTTATATAGACCTTAGTGGTCCCTAATACTGTATCTGAAGTCTCTTTATATAGACCTCAGTGGGGGGGCAAGGTGGAGGCTGGGGGTGTGGCCTTGACCAACTGCCACTTTGCTTGTTTGAAAGCCATGATGTCTCTCACGGGGGTCCAAATTCTCTGGGCAGGCAAAGGTAACCTTGCCCCTTATGACATCATAAGGGGGAAATTCCAGATCGGCCCATCTGAGCTTTCATTTTCTCAAAGGCAGAGCAGGATACCCAGGACTCGCTTTACACCCATCACCATTTCTAGGGGAATATTCCCATAACGTTCTCATAATGTTCCCATGACGTCCGCCTAACGTTCCCGTAAATGGAACGGCCGGAACGACCCTTTACCTTTACTAACCCTGTACCTCCACTAACCCTTTACCTCCACTAACCCTTTACCTCCACTAACCCTGTACCTCCACTAACCCTTTACCAACCCTGTACCTCCACTAACCCTTTACCTCCACTAACCCTGTACCTCCACTAACCCTTTACCAACCCTGTACCTCCACTAACCCTTTACCTCCACTAACCCTTTACCTTGACTAACCCTTTACCAACACTTTACCTCCACTAACCCTTTACCTCCACTAACCCTTTACCAACCCTTTACCTCCACTAACCCTTTACTTGACTAACCCTTTACCAACCCTGTACCTCCACTAACCCTTTACCTCCACTAACCCTTTACCAACACTTTACCTCCACTAACCCTTTACCTTGACTAACCCTTTACCAACCCTGTACCTCCACTAACCCTTTACCTTGACTAACCCTTTACCTCCACTAACCCTTTACCTCCACTAACCCTTTACCTCCTATTAACCCTTTACCTCCACTAACCCTTTACCTCCACTAACCCTTTACCTCCACTAACCCTTTACCTCCACTAACCCTTTACACGTGTTTTGCTTTTCATGATTTTTACTAAAAAAGTAAACAAGTCAAAACAAAAACCAGGGATGGAAATACGGATTTCTTATCAAAAAAGAATTTTAATTTCAGTTTGACTTACACTTGTACAGGCTTTATATATATATATATATATATATATATATATATATATATATATATATATATATATATATATATATATATATATATATATATATATATATATATATATATATATGCTAACTGAAAAGTGTTTTTATATTTATATTCACACGGCTACGTACTGTAGACACAACCAATTACAAACACCGTTAAAACGGCCTCGGGATAAAGTCTCTGATTCTCCGTCTCGGGACAATTTCCCCAACAACAATAATCAATAACTTGTCCCCTTCCTCCTCGTCCCCTTTCCTCCTCGTCCCCTTTCCTCCTCGTCCCCTTTCCTCCTCGTCCCCTTCCTCCTCGTCCCCTCGTCTTTGCCGTCCTTCAGTAAAGTTGTAATCTGGCTTCAGAAGTCGTCGTCATCACAGATATCCAGATAAACGTCGAAGGCTTCCCGGTTGCAGTTTCCATCTGGAGTGAACACGTACTTATGGAAGGTCCCGTCCACACATATGGCTGCAGGCGAGCAGACAACAACGTTAGATACCATGTTAGATACCACGTTAGATACAGTGTTAGATACCATGTTAGATACCACGTTAGATACCACATTAGATACCACATTAGATACAGCGTTAGATACCATGTTAGATACAGCGTTAGATACCATGTTAGATACCACGTTAGATACCACGTTAGATACCACGTTAGATACCGCGTTAGATACAGCGTTAGATACCATGTTAGATACCGCGTTAGATACCGCGTTAGATACCGCGTTAGATACAGCGTTAGATACCGCGTTAGATACCGCGTTAGATACCGCGTTGGATACCGCGTTAGATACAGCGTTAGATACCATGTTAGATACAGCGTTAGACACAGCGTTAGATACAGCGTTAGATACCGCGTTGGATACCGCGTTAGATACAGCGTTAGATACCATGTTAGATACAGCGTTAGACACAGCGTTAGATACAGATTCCCTGAACATAGATGTTATCTCAGCTGTTGGAAATGGAGATAAAGACAATATTTGTTAATAGATTATGAAGGAAAATTGGATTTCAGAATTGTTTTTAAAACCCCAAATAAGTCCCGAGAGGGTGCCGGAGGTGAAGACACCACGAGGGTTAAAGTCAACGATTGGCACAACAGGCAGCAAAGTGACTCCAGCCCAACGGATTGGAGACGGCAATCATTTTTCATGGGGGCCA
>JABXJD010000474.1:220000-322500 GCA_013375575.1 Percina caprodes | reverse complement strand
TACAAGGCCCAGCAGGACGTAGCAGGACGTAGCAGGACGTAGCAGGACGTAGCAGGACGTAGCAGGACGTAGCAGGACGTAGCAGGACGTAGCAGGGTTGAACATGCCATTGCAGAAAAATGCCAAAAAACTTTGGGAAAAAACACCAAAAACATAAAAAAACAACAAAAAAAAACATTGAAAAAGTGGCAAAAATGTGGCAAAAAAAAGCGACTAAAACATGTTTTTTTCAAGGTTGACGGGAAGACAACACAAGGGTTGGATGTCTCCCAGCTGGGCCTGTCTTCCACCCGCAGGACCCCCAGCAGACACTGGACCGTCAACCCGCAGGACCCCCAGCAGACACTGGACCGTCAACCCGCAGGACCCCCAGCAGACACTGGACCGTCAATCCGCAGGACCCCCAGCAGACACTGGACCGTCAACCCGCAGGACCCCCAGCAGACACTGGACCGTCAACCCGCAGGACCCCCAGCAGACTCTGGACCGTCAACCCGCAGGACCCCCAGCAGACACTGGACCTGTCAACCCGCAGGACCCCCAGCAGACACTGGACCTGTCAACCCGCAGGACCCCCAGCAGACACTGGACCTGTCAACCCGCAGGACCCCCAGCAGACTCTGGACCGTCAACCCGCAGGACCCCCAGCAGACACTGGACCGTCAACCCGCAGGACCCCCAGCAGACACTGGACCATCAACCCGCAGGACCCCCAGCAGACACTGGACCGTCAATCCGCAGGACCCCCAGCAGACTCTGGACCCGACAGCTGGAGGAGATGAAGTCATCCGCCCGGACGGTGCCGCCCTGGGGGGTCAGGAGGTACGTTTCCACAGAGCATCTCCATCTTTTTAATGCCGTCTGTCGGGCTTTCACAGACCGCTGCTTGTGCACCAGTGAAGGCTCGTTTACGTCTTGTAAAATGTCCAATAAAAATGCTCTTAGGTTATAAATAGAAGTCTCCTACGAACCGACGTCCACGATAAACATCAGGACGTCTCCTGTAGAACGCTTTCCTTCTATTTCTGGTTTATTATAAGCATGGTGGCATTAAAAGAGGGCTTTGTTTATGAACTCTTTGGCTGGGGTATAGTCTAGATAATAAAAACTATATTTAATCAGAAAACCAATTAAACACACACACACACACACACACACACACAGAGTCAACCACTGGAGAAAACCTGCGTAAGTGGACATGTTTTGACACTGGGGACAAGCCAACAAGTCCTGCAAAACCATACGGGGATGTCAGTCTTCTGCCCCCATGACCCACAGGAGCGTTTTCCACCCTCACATCCAAAGAAGGTAACGTCTTTTGTGTTGGTGTTGTAGCTTTTGTGTTGTGGCTTTTGTATTTGGGTGGGGGGGGGGGGGGCTGACTGTAGATGTGTCCCCGGGGCTATAATGATAGTGGATGGCTGCTAGCTGCTGGGGGGCTGAGTGTGGATGTGCCCCCCCCGCCCCCTCCGGGGCTGTAATGATAGTGGATGGCTGCTAGCTGCTGGGGGCTGACTGTGGATGTGCCCCGCCCCCTCCGGGGCTGTAATGATAGTGGATGGCTGCTAGCTGCTGGGGGCTGACTGTGGATGTGCCCCCCCCCCCTCCGGGGCTATAATGATAGTGGATGGCTGCTAGCTTCTGGGGGTTGACTGTGGATGCCCCCCCCCTCCGGGGCTGTAATGATAGTGGATGGTTGCTAGCTGGCTGGGGGACAACTGTGGATGTGCCCCCCCTCTGGGGCTATAATGATAGTGGTTGGCTGCTAGCTGCTGGGGGGCTGACTGTGGATGCCCCCTGCCCTTCGGGGCTGTAATGATAGTGGATGGCTGCTAGCTGCTGGGGGGCTGACTGTGGATGTGCCCCCTCCGCCCCCCCCGGGGCTGTAATGATAGTGGATGGCTGCTAGCTGCTGGGGGGCTGACTGTGGATGTGCCCCCCCCCCGGGGCTGTAATGATAGTGGATGGCTGCTAGCTGCTGGGGGGCTGACTGTGGATGTGCCCCCCCCGCCCCCCCCCGGGGCTGTAATGATAGTGGATGGCTGCTAGCTGCTGGGGGGCTGACTGTGGATGTGCCCCCACCAAGAATTAAAAGCATTAGCTACTTGCTTGTTGACCAGCACCTTTACAATAGGCACCAAAGCACTTCTCCTCTTCGGCCCCCCCTACAGGGTGGAAGGGGAATTGTCGTTACTTTTACCGTTAATTACCACTATTCTTATGTCTCATTTGAACGATGAAACAATTGTGGAAACATTATTTTAAGGTACATAAGAATCTTTGTGTTGGATCGATCGATATTGAAATCAATCAGCATCAATAACTAATGTCTCTGTTGTATAACTGTGCTGCAAAGTGGGATGTACTTAATCAATTAAAAATGATAAATGGTTACAAACGATTGAAAAGAATAAAAATTATTAAATGAAAACAGAACAAAAGGTTCTCCAACTGCTTAAATGTGAATATATTCTAGGTTGGTAATAAATAATATAAAAATGTGGATTGTTAATTTGAATTATTCATACATGAGCAATATGACTTTGTAAAATCTCTGCTCCAAACTCCAAAATCCACAAGGGACGTGGGTCTGACACCTGTAATTATACTCCGCTGCCGCGGCTGAAGCTTCAGCAGGAGAACAGCTTGACAATATAATATTTAACGTGTCTTTCTGTCTGAGCCGCGGTTGTCACGGCCTAACGGACGGAGCTGTAATTCCTCCGTCTCTCAGACCTTTCCCACGCACGTCAAACAAAACGAGGCTACGAGCTCAAAACGCTGCTGCGGCTCCTGAATAAATAGTTGATTTCATTAAATTAGGCTAGATGAACAAAGGACATGCTGTTTAATATGCAATAATGACAACAACATACATGCGTATAGCATCCATTTCATACAATATCACTCAATTAACAACCAAAAAATAGGAATATGCCTTTATAAAAGATATTTATTAGGTATTTATGCTTTTATTTAGACCGAGACAGATGCTGCAGCTCATGTCGCTTAAATTGAGTCCTTGACTCCTCCCCTTGCCATCCTACCTTCCTTCCTTCCTTCCTTCCTTTCTTCCTTCCTTCCTTAGTCCCTCCCACCGAGGAGGCACAGGAGACGTTAGGAAGTCATCAGAGTACAGAGGAAACAAGGAAATGGGTTTTAGCAGGATGAGACGTCCTTTCCTCCGAAGCGTCTCCTGAATCTGTCAGCTGTTGGGGCGGAGTTAGCAACTCAATAATATATAAGCAATATAACCCCCCATCATCACACACCCTTCACCATACCTAGAGATCGGCATGGGGAACTTTCCATAAGATCATCTCTCAATGCAAATCAAACCAGCTGTTAGGCTAACTGGAATAACAGCATGCCATCTCTAGGTCTGGTAGCTGGTAGCATGCAGCTAAAGACACAGGTTAATGTTAGCTTACCGACTGGTAGCATCGCACCCACATGCGCCACATACACAACCCTCTCAAATTATAATCTCCGTCTCTTAATTTAATTAAAAGGCTGTTCTAACGACGTGGAAATCAACACAGATGAGAAACGATATCACACGTCTTTTCCATTAGTCTCACTGGACATTTTAACTGCCGCTGTTGCTTTCCTAAATATTATTCCTGTGATTTTAAAAACATCTCCAAGCGTGACTAATGTGCACTGTCTCTGATATTAAAGCTGGTAATGAATGGAAAACACAAGAGAAACAAACCTGGCTCCTCCACCTCCACCACCTCCTCCTCCTCCACCTCCTCGTCCTCCTCCTCCTCCACCTCCACCACCTCCTCCTCCTCCATCACCTCCTCCACCTCCACCTCCTCGTCCTCCACCTCCACCACCTTCTCCTCCTCCACCACCTCCTCCTCCTCCACCTCCACCTCCTCCTCCACCTCCACCTCCTCCTCCACCACCTCCTCCACCACCTCCTCCTCCACCTCCACTACCTCCTCCTCCTCACCTCCTCCACCTCCACCACCACCTCCTCCACCTCCACCTCCTCCTCCACCACCACCTCCTCCACCACCACCTCCTCCTCCACCACCTCCACCACCACCTCCTCCACCTCCACCTCCTCCTCCACCTCCACCTCCTCCTCCTCCACCTCCACCACCTCCTCCTCCTCCACCTCCACCACCTCCTCCTCCTCCACCACCTCCTCCACCACCACCACCTCCTCCACCTCCACCACCACCTCCTCCTCCTCCACCACCTCCACCTCCACCTCCACCTCCTCCTCCTCCACACCGACACTAAGCTCCCGCACGACCACTGAAAGAAAAGACTTTCTTTTTCACCTTCAGTCATGTTTTCAGCCTTAAACCTTGTTAATAAAACATGCATATTATAGAACATATGAAATCATGCTTAAATGTAATTTTCCCATAAAACTTCCAATACAGCTCCTCCTCCATGCAGCTCCTCCTCCATGCAGCTCCTCCTCCATGCAGCTCCTCCTCCATGAAGCTCCTCCTCCATGCAGCTCCTCCTCCATGCAGCTCCTCCTCCATGCAGCTCCTCCTCCATGAAGCTCCTCCTCCATGCAGCTCCTCCTCCATGCAGCTCCTCCTCCATGCAGCTCCTCCTCCATGCAGCTCCTCCTCCATGCAGCTCCTCCTCCATGCAGCTCCTCCCTTCCATGCAGCTCCTCCCCGCGCTCTCCTGTTTCCATCTGGAAGCAAATTCTGGGAGGTCTCCGGGAAAAAAGCTGTCAGAGAAGAAGAACTGTGGGTGACGTGTGGATTTATCACACAAACGTTCCCTTTTAACCCTCGTGTTGCCTTCACTGTCTGGACCCTCTCGTGTCCCTCAGGTCAAACTGACCCCGGACTTATTTGGGGTTCTTTAACCCTAACTCGTGTCAACCATGAAAAACCCCCGTTTTGGTCACTTTTTCCCACATTTTTGTCACTTTTTCAATGTTGTGGAGGCTTTTTTTATATTTTTAATGTTGACATTTATTTTGACTGCCCATTTTTATTTATTTTTTTACTGAAAATGGGTCAGATTTGACCCAAGGACACCATGAAGGTTAAAAACTATTCTGAAATACAATTTTACTTCATAACACAATACTTCTATTAACAAATATTATCTTTACCTCCATTAATCAATAATCAAAATCCTTATAGAGAAAATGAACAGAACCACACTGTAAAACCTACATTAGGGTGTTGGACCGACTTATCAGCCCTGCCCTTCATACATATTACATCTTCTTCTGAACAGGTTTGCTGTTAGTAGCACATACGCGTCATTTCTTGGAGCCTTGAGTTGCACACTTGACTTCAGGTTGCGCAGATCAACAGTGAAGGAAGTCGTCAGCGTTCCCTCTCAGAGCCTCAGCTGCTCGGCATCGGGTCGCATCACGGATGAGGAGGCACAATCAAGGATGAAGTAGCGGTGTAAAATATCAGTCGGCAATCTTATTACGTCGCTAACGAGCCATGAAGTCATTCTGGGTTGACCTTTTGATCTGGTGTAATCAGATTCTGGGCTCACAGGATATCTGGAGCACCACATAAATGCTGGAAGGATTCAAATTAACGTAAATAACTCATCCAAAGGGACACACACACTTGTGTTGGTGGCGCCTAGCTCATAGGTGGAGCACAGGGGGAGGTGGGGGTATCTAGCAGGTTTTATAGCCAGAGCAATATAATGGTACCAGGAATCCGTGCTATGCTTGCTTGCCGGAAGAGGGGCTTAATAACGCTGCATTTTGGCGAGGGAAACACTGGCCAGTCCACTTCCAAAGGGGTCACATGACCTGTCACCTCCAGAATATCTGAATGAAAATGGGTTAGGGTGGGGGTTCACTTCATACCGGTACCTCAGATCTGGTTTCTACCTTTCCTTCTGTAATAACAAAAATTAATTTCAGTTAATTAAAAAGTAATTCCAACCCTATTCATCCTATTTACTTATTTATGTTATTTTATTATATCTTTTACTGTGACTATTATTGACACTCTTCATTTCAACCCCGACCGGCCCCGGCAGACTTCACCTACCAAGAGACTGAGACTGTTTCAATATGCCCAATTGGGTGGGGAGGGGGGGGGAGGGGCATGCCCCCAAAACCCCCTAGGTCCAGGTCCAAACCCCCCCCCCCCAGGTTTGTGCGGAGGGGGAAATAACTGAGCCCGTTTTCCATTTCTTTTTTAACCGTTACATGACAGGAGGGCGTGTGACTCACGCTGTCTGACAAACTGTTTTTAGGAAAACAATGGCGTGTCCTCCCACTCTTTCTGGGTTCAATCGCTTTTTCGCTTTTTGCTCCAGCAAATACGAGCCGAGGCCTACGGAGAGAGCAACACAAAGGCTGGGAGACGGTCCCTTTTCATCCACATGGACACTTTGATAGCGATGTAGGACGAGATGTTGTGTAAGCGTGACTCATTTCCGACTGTATATGTGTGAGTGGGTCCGCTGCAGAATCCTGCTGGATGTGGTGGTGCGCTTTAGGAAGGGGGGACGGTTTAGGAGCAGGAATCAGGGTGTAAATATAGGGTTGTGATGCGTGGACATGCAGATCCTAGATAGATAGATAGAGAGATGAATGGATAGATGGGTGGATAGAGCGATAGATACTTTTCATACTATTCATCCCAAAGGAAATTTTAGGCATCCAGGTGCAAGACAACCATAACACAACAAACACATATGCACACATATGCACACATATACACACATGTACACACATATACACACATGTACACACATATATACACACATGTACACACATATGCACACATGTACACACATATAGATCACACATATACACACATATACACACATGTACACACATATAGATCACACATATACACACATATGCACACATATACACACATGTACACACATGTACACACATATACACACATGTACACACATATACACACACATATACACACATATACATACATGTACACACATATAGATCACACATATACATACATGTACACACATGTACACACATATAGATCACACATATACACACATATACACACATATACACACATATACACACATATACACACATGATCACACATATAGATCACACATATACACACATATACACACATGTACACACATATAGATCACACATATACACACATGTACACACATATAGATCACACATATACACACATGTACACACATGTACACACATATAGATCACACATATACACACATATACACACATATACACACATGTACACACATGTACACACATATAGATCACACATATACACACATGTACACACATATAGATCACACATATACACACATATACACACATGTACACACATATAGATCACACATATACACACATGTACACACATATAGATCACACATATACACACATGTACACACATATACACACATATACACACATATACACACATGATCACACATATACACACATGTACACACATATAGATCACACATGTACACACATGTACACACATGTACACACATATAGATCACACATATAGATCACACATATTACACATATATATCACATATATCACACATATACACACATATTCTCATACGTATACACACATATATCACACATATACACACATGTACACACATATATCACACAGATACACACATATATTACACATACCTAAAATAAAAATCACTCCCAGAGTGACCGTGATAAGGTGAGATACTACAGTAGATGGTAATGATGACAGTGCAGTAGAGCATGATAAAATATTAACTATGACTATAAAATATAAGCATAATAATAATATATATGGTGTTATCGGTTGTATGTTGTCATCTGTGGGTTGGAAGCAAGGAGTTAGGGTGGACATTGAGACAAACGCATCATATCTCCAAGGTCGCCGTTTCAATTCTGATTTAGGGACATTTATTAATGACAAATACATATTTGGACTTCTGAATGTAGTTGAATCCATCTTGAGTGTTGTGGAAGTACAATGCGTGCAAAAAGGTATATCCACTCTGTTTTCTACTTCTTTTCACAGCGTGATTCTTTGTGTTTAGTCACATTAAAACAGATAAACAGTAGAAAACAGGGTAATGTCCTCGGAGAAAATAAGTATATAAGTATATTTTTTCAGTATAGGTAGTTTAATCTGTGCTATCTCTTTAGAAAATATGTGTGTGTGTGAGTGTGTGTGCGTGTGTGAGTGTGTGTGCGTGTGTGTGCGTGCGTGCATGTGTGTTCGTGTGTGTGTGTGTGTGTGTGTGTGTGTGCGTGTGTGTGTGTGTGTGGTACGAGTTGTTTCAGTGCTTGGACTGATTTACCAAAGTCTTTAAGTTATATGTGATTAATAGTCTTTAAGTCTAATTAAAAGTTAAGGGAATGAGAGGAGGAAACGCCAGAGCAGGGGGAATGAGAGGAGGAAACGCCAGAGCAGGGGGAATGAGAGCGGGAAACGCACAGAGCAGGGGGAATGAGAGCGGGAAACGCACAGAGCAGGGGGAATGAGAGGAGGAAACGCCAGAGCAGGGGGAATGAGAGGAGGAAACGCCAGAGCAGGGGGAATGAGAGGAGGAAACGCCAGAGCAGGGGGAATGAGAGGAGGAAACGCCAGAGCAGGGGGAATGAGAGGGGAAACGCCAGAGCAGGGGGAATGAGAGGGGGAAACGCCAGAGCAGGGGGAATGAGAGGGGAAAACGCCAGAGCAGGGGGAATGAGAGGGGAAAACGCCAGAGCAGGGGGAATGAGAGGGGGAAATGCCAGAGCAGGGGGAATGAGAGGGGGAAACGCCAGAGCAGGGGGAATGAGAGGGGGGAACACCAGAGCAGGGGGAATGAGGAGGAAACGTAACAGAAGATATTTCCTTTTTAAACCAAAACGCAGCGATGGAGCCTGAAGAAAAGTTGAACCAGATGATTCTGAGGAAAGTTCTGCTGTCGTTTTTCTCGATGTTTTCAAAGCAGATTCATGGCATTTATTTGACATTTATTAGTGACAAATATGCCTTAAATCTTTAAATCTGTCTCTTCAGTCCTTGAGCTTAATGGAAATACATTTCTAAATTGTTAGAGTTCGGCTTTAAAGTGACAGGCAAGGACTTCTCCAGGAGCCGGATCAGATTTAGGTGCAGTTGAAGTCCTTTATCCCTTCGCCCCTCAGTGCAGACGGCACACACCCAGAGAGGAGGAGGAGGAACAGACTGTTCATCAGTAACCTGTCAGGCTAAGCCCTCCATGATGTCATGTTGGGATCCCTAGAGCTGCAACGATAGGCCGATTATTATAACTACTAAATTAATAGCCAACTATTTAGTCGATTTGAGTAATTTTGTCTGATTTCAGCGTGTTAAATGTGACTGTGTTCTAGTTTCTTCTCTCCTCTGGGACAGTAAACTCAATATCTTTGAATTGTGGACAAAATAAGACATTTGAGGACGTCGTCTTGGGCTTTTGGGAGACACTGATCCACATTTTGCAATTTTCTGATATTTTAGAGACAAACAACTCATTCATCCACAGAATGATCAAGAAGTCCTCCAAAACACACCAAGATATGAGTCGTTGTTCCTCCCCTCTGTTCCGACCCGCTGAGCAACGTAAAGCCTCTAGCGGGGGCAGAGACAATGTCCTAATATCCAAACCAGGGAAGGGAACGGTCGCGGTTGGAAACCCGCCGTTACCGTTGTGAAACGGTCCCACTTTGGTTAGTTTTAGACACCACACGGCGTATTAAAGGTGCAGTATGTGTTGCATGGCCGTCAGTTTGGTTTGAAATGTGCTGGGGACAGAGACACATTGGGAGGTGCATTGCTGTTGAGCAAGGCACCAAACCCCCAACTGCTTGGGGCGCCTTTCCATGGGAAGCCCCCCACTCTGACATCTCTCCATTAGCATGTATAGGACCTGAGCATGTGTGTGTAGTTCAGGCCTGTGTGTAACGTGAACACATTTTCCATCTTCCTACTAAGATATACAGTATGTGAGTTTTTTGCAACAGAAATGCGGGATTATGAAATCACGCGTTATTTTGCACAGAAATCTTTATTCATGCGCCGAAAGTGCAGCGTAATTAGAAAAAAATGTGGACTTTAGCTGCATTGAATTATGCGATCGCATGACCAGGTTTTTCTGGAGGGACGGATTAGAGACCATCATCAGAGACGTCGGCCAATAGCTGCTCAAACAAACGACTTATGTGGCTGTTTTCCGGTGAAGAACGGTCTCTAATTAACGGTTCGTTGCAGCCCTGGTGGTCCCTGGGTAACTACTCCGGCAGTTGAAGGCGGATCACACAGGGTGCAAGTCATATTCTTCTCATTTGACACTTTGAAGTGAAACAGGACGTCATTAATTAGTAATTAGTAATGGCAAGAGTGTCTTTGTCGCCCCTTGAGAGGTAATTCAGGGATTTTCAATCTTAAGTGCTTATGTGACGGAAACACACACATATGCACACATGCATTCCCATCGTGACACTTTCTGTCCCTTTAGCAGCTAATTAAGATGTGGATGATTTCCTTTGGGGGGTGGGGGTGTTGGGGGTGTTCTACCTAACTGCCTTTCAGCCGGCTCGGCCCCACATTAATCTCCTTCCCCGGGGGAACGCGGATATTGATCTGCTTCCACCGTGACATCAATCTCACTTGGAAGAGATGAACAAGATTAAAGTGAGTGGCGCGTCACATCCAGGAAGAGGGGTGATGGTAACCACGGTAACACCGGCTGCAAAAACAATCGATCGAGGAGAAACTACTAACGGGGGAACTGACGTGTAATTTAGCACGGAATACTTTAATGTTAATTATGAATTATGCAATTCTCCCCCTGAAAAACACCTGCGTAAATGGTTTGTTCCAATATCATTCTGACCTATAATTAGGTTTCTAGTGACGGCGCCAATGCTAACCCTAGTACCGTTACAATGCTAACCCTAGTACCGTTACAATGCTAACCCTAGTACCGTTACAATGCTAACCCTAGTACCGTTACAATGCTAACCCTAGTACCGTTACAATGCTAACCCTAGTACCGTTACAATGCTAACCCTAGTACCGTTACAATGCTAACCCTAGTACCGTTACAATGCTAACCCTAGTACCGTTACAATGCTAACCCTAGTACCGTTACAATGCTAACCCTAGTACCGTTACAATGCTAACCCTAGTACGTTACAATGCTAACCCTAGTACCGTTACAATGCTAACCCTAGTACCGTTACAATGCTAACCCTAGTACGTTACAATGCTAACCCTAGTACCGTTACAATGCTGGACCTGCTATGGTCCTGACCCCGGACCCGCTATGGTCCTGACCCCGGACCCGCTATGGTATGCATGGTTTCTCCTTGGAGCCTAACAGAGTCTCCTTCAGGGAGGACACAGGGCAGGGATTTTAAAAGTCATTCAACCTGAAAAGCATTGTGAATAATAATAATAATAATAATAATAATAATAATAATAATAATAATAATAATAATAATAATAATAATAATACATTCGTTTGTTCATAGATTATGAAGTCAAATTGTATTTCAGAATTGTTTTTAACCCACATGGTTTCCTTGGGTCAAATTTGACCCGTTAAAAATATCAAAAAATGCCTCCCCAACATTGAAAAAGTGACAAAAACAGAGGGTCCAGACAGTGAAGGCAACACGAGGGTTAAAACCCCAAATAAGTCCCGGGCCAGTTTGACCTGAGGGACACAAGAGGGTCCAGACAGTGAAGGCAACACGAGGGTTAAAGAACCCCAAATAAGTCCTGGGCCAGTTTGACCTGAGGGACACAAGAGGGTCCAGACAGTGAAGGCAACACGAGGGTTAAAACCCCAAATAAGTCCCGGGCCAGTTTGACCTGAGGGACACAAGACGGTCCAGACAGTGAAGGCAACACGAGGGTTAAAGAACCCCAAATAAGTCCTGGGCCAGTTTGACCTGAGGGACACAAGAGGGTCCAGACAGTGAAGGCAACACGAGGGTTAAAACCCCAAATAAGTCCCGGGTCAGTTTGACCTGAGGGACCTCCAGCTTTGTTTTTCTGGGTCTAAATGTCAACATGTTGTTATTTTTCTACACTTTTCTCCATGTTTTTGTCGATTTAATTCCCATTTTCTTGTCTCTTTTCTCCCCAATTTTTTGTCACTGTTTTGTTTGTTTTTTTCAATTTTGTTGTCACTTTTTAAGAAGTTGTTACCTTTGATGTTTTTGGTCACTTTATTTTTTTAACGGCATTTTAAAAAATAAATGTTTTTGTCGATTTTTTTCCTGCATTTTTATAGCTTTCAACTCAACATTTATCCCTTTTTTAATGCTCTATTGTCATATTTGTGGTATTGAAAGCTTTTGTGGACGACAGGAGGGTGAAGGAAATTATAATAAACCTCATTTGCATATATGCAAATATGTCTCTCCTGATTTTAATGCACTCATGTCAAAATGAACGAGACATAAATGTCATGTAAATAATAATAATAATAATAATACATTTATTTCTAGATCGCTTTCAATCAAAAAGAATACATAATTAAAATACAACATAAAATGTCTCCCTGCGCAGGTTGATGTTATTTCAGCTGCTACATATTCCTGCAAATGGGCGACTCGTTGGTTATAATTAGCTCTGACGAACATTTCGACGAATGAGTTTTGTCCGCTTCGGTGCGGCGTTTGTCTCAGTCTCCGAGACGCAGAGTTTTGTCCTGCTTCGTCTTCTGAGGGCTGTGAGGGGACACGTCGTCCTCCGGTAACAAGAAGCACGGTTTGCTCCGGTGTTGGGCTCCTCCATCTGCAGTTCTACATTAATTAGCATAATTAGCATACTTTGCGCTCTTCATTACGTTAACCTGTCTATATTGTTTCTGTTGATAGTGTGTGTATATTAGTGAGTATATATCAGTGTGTATATACTAGTGTGTGTGTGTGTGTGTGTGTGTGTGTGTGTGTGTGTGTGTATACACACACACACACACACAGGTATACACACACACACACAGGACTGGAGTGATGTGATCCAGTCTCTTGGTCTTAGTGAGGACTGGAGTGATGTGATCCAGTCTCTTGGTCTTAGTGAGGACTGGAGTGATGTGATCCAGTCTCTTGGTCTTAGTGAGGACTGGAGTGATGTGATCCAGTCTCTTGGTCTTAGTGAGGACTGGAATGATGTGATCCAGTCTCTTGGTCTTAGTGAGGACTCGAGCAGCAGCGTTCTGAATCAGCTGCAGCTGTCTGATTGATTTTTTAGGGAGACCTGTAAAGACCCCGTTACAGTAGTCAAGTCTACTGAAGATGAAAGCATGGACAAGTTTTTCCAAATCCTGTTGACACATAAGTCCTTTAACCCTTGATATATTCTTAAGGTGATAATAGGCTGACTTTGTAATTGTCTTAATGTGGCTGTTAAAGTCCAGGTCAGAGTCCAGATCAGAGTCCATGACTACACCAAGATTTCTGGCTTTGTCTGTTATTTTTAAGCAGGAAGGTGAACTCCTCCAACAGCTGATTGGAGTTAGGTAGAGCGTTGATTAAGTATGAGGACTTACACTGGTGAGGTCTTACACTGGTGAGGACTTACACTGGTGAGGTCTTACACTGGTGAGGTCTTACACTGGTGAGGTCTTACACTGGTGAGGTCTTACACTGGTGAGGACTTACACTGGTGAGGTCTTACACTGGTGAGGACTTACACTGGTGAGGACTTACACTGGTGAGGACTTACACTGGTGAGGTCTTACACTGGTGAGGTCTTACACTGGTGAGGACTTACACTGGTGAGGTCTTACACTGGTGAGGTCTTACACTGGTGAGGACTTACACTGGTGAGGACTTACACTGGTGAGGTCTTACACTGGTGAGGTCTTACACTGGTGAGGACTTACACTGGTGAGGACTTACACTGAGATACATTTCAATCCGGAGAGAGTAGCTGCAGATATGAGAGAGAGCTCACCCCCCATGTGACCGTTACACAACACAGCAGCACATCTGTCAGCGTGGCGTCTGAGCAGCAGCGCTGCGTGATGTGTTGATAAGGAATCCGCTCGACATAAAGTTTATTATATAAAAGACTTCAGCGTCGATTTACAAGCTCTGCAGAAGCTTGAAGAGAGAAAGCTCACTCCCCCCCCCACCGACCACCCCGCCCCCCCCCACCAAGTGTGTGCGTCCAGAGGCAGGAAGTGTGACTCGGCCCCGGGGCGTCCGAGCGGGAAGAGAGAGAGGTCAGATCGATACCTGATGGACAGAGCTGTGGAGGGCGAGATGTGACGAAGGTGTTCACGCTTCAGTGTCTCCTGCGGTCAGTCATCATTAGACAGGAGGACAAAGGTTCGGGGAGAAAAGTGGAGAGGGGAGGAGGAGGGGGGGAGAAAAGTGGAGAAGTTGGAGAAACTTGGTGTGTCTGCTTCCACGGGTGTAATATAACTTAAGTACATTTTCTCCAGTCATAGACGGAATTTATAACTAAAGTTAACAGTAGCTAAAGGAACTATAGTAACTAGTAACTAGAGTAACTAGTAACTAAAGGAACTAGTAACTCAAGGAACTAGTAACTAGAGTACCTAGTAACTTGAGTAACTAGTAACTCAAGAAACTAGTAACTCAAGAAACTAGTAACTCAAGAAACTAGTAACTAAAGGAACTATAGTCACTAGTAACTTGAGTAACTAGTAACTAAAGGAACTAGTAACTCAAGGAACTAGTAACTCAAGGAACTAGAAACTTTAGGAACTATAGTAACTAAAGGAACTATAGTAACTAGTAACTTGAGTAACTAGTAACTAAAGGAACTAGTAACTCAAGGAACTAGTAACTAAAGGAACTATAGTAACTAGAGTAACTAGTAACTAGTAACTCAAGGAACTAGCAACTCAAGGAACTAGTAACTAAAGGAACTATAGTAACTAAAGGAACTATAGTAACTAGTAACTTGAGTAACTAGTAACTAAAGGAACTAGTAACTCAAGGAACTTGAGTAACTAGTAACTTGAGTAACTAGTAACTTGAGTAACTAGTAACTTGAGTAACTAGTAACTCAAGGAACTATAACTAGTAACTAAAGGAACTAGTAATTAAATGAACTAGTAACTAGTAACTAAAGCTGTCAGATGAATGTAGCGGAGTAACTAAAGTAACTAGTAACTAGAGTAACTAGTAACAAAAGGAACTAGTAACATGTTTCTTTTGTTTTTAATAACAGACCCTCATGAAGTTTTTTTAATTTTTTTTAGTGGTCTATAAATCTGCTGTTCGTTCAGCGGCCAATGAACAGTCGCCTCGGGGGAGTAGGATTTGCCTGACCAGACAAGTGAAACCCCCAGCGTTGAACCTTGCCCCCCAGCGTTGAACCTTGCCCCCAGCGTTGAACCTTGCCCCCCCCCCAGCGTTGAACCTTGCCCCCCCCCCCAGCGTTGAACCTTGCCCCCCCCCCAGCGTTGAACCTTGCCCCCTACCCCCCAGCGTTGCCCCCCCCCCCGTGTTTGTGTGTTATCCCTCTCCCCGTTAGCATGAGTCCCGACTCTGTCCTCATCTCTTATGATGGAACGAAGGAAGGCGTGAGTCTGCTCCCCGTTCATCTTCTCTTCATCAGAAACTCATATTTTACATCTTTTCTTCACCGGCTGCGCTGTAGAAAGTCATATTTTACATCTTTTCCATTTATTCATGACTTCTCCGTGGCTGCAGACGGATGCCATGTCACCGAGACACACGGAGGAAAGAAGCCATTTCACATCGACGCACCCGGCTGGATGAAAGGGCCTATTTGGTTGTCTCGCTGTCCTCCCCCCCTCAGACGAGGAATATAAATGGAGGGACAGATGTAAGCACAGGAGCAAATATAAAGACCCCCCTCTGCTTGTTCTGCCCTCCTGGTCTCTCGTCAGTATTGGGTCCTTAACAAAGGTGAAGCTTTCCAGGCCTGATGCTGCCGTCACACCACTCCACCGGCTGGATCAGGAGCCTGTTGCTTTCAATACAACACAATCTCAACGTGTCAAATATGACAAAATAACAACCGCTGGGTGGTCTTTAGAAGCCGGCGTGGACGATGATGAAAAGTTATTTCCATTCTCAGAGGAGGGAGAGACGGAGAGAGAGAGGGGGAGACAGAGAGAGAGAGAGAGGGGGAGAGAGAGGGAGAGAGACAGAGAGAGAGAGAGACAGAGAGAGAGAGAGACAGAGACACAGAGAGAGAGAGAGACAGAGAGAGAGACAGAGAGAGACAGAGAGAGAGACAGAGAGACAGAGAGAGAGAGACAGAGAGACAGAGACACAGAGAGAGAGAGAGGGGTAGAGAGACAGAGACACAGAGAGAGAGACAGAGAGAAAGAGAGAGAGAGAGGGAGAGAGACAGAGACACAGAGAGAGAGAGAGACAGAGAGAGAGACAGAGAGAGACAGAGAGAGAGACAGAGAGACAGAGAGAGAGAGACAGAGAGACAGAGACACAGAGAGAGAGACAGAGAGAAAGAGAGAGAGAGAGACAGAGACACAGAGAGAGAGAGAGAGAGAGAGAGAGACAGAGAGAGAGAGAGAGACAGAGAGACAGAGAGAGATAATTATTATTTTTGTCACTTTTTTGACGTCAACACTACGTAACACTAACTTATTAACTTTAGTTTTACAGTTATTTTTGGAATTTATGGTCAATAAACCTCATTTATAGGAAATTATACCTAATGTTTGAGTTAGAAAAGCAGAAATTAGGAATTATTGAGACTAAAATTAAAGGAATGGATGTTGATGATAATCACAGACTGGAATATGTCAACTTTTACTCTCAATACTATTTCAAAAACACTTCAATTTGGTTTCAAATGCTATAAAATTGAATAAGACGCCCCAAAATTAATGAAAGGAGAGATTACAGTATTAGGGGACCACTAAGGTCTATATAAAGAGACTTCAGATACAGTATTAGGGACCACTAAGGTCTATATAAAGAGACTTCAGATACAGTATTAGGGACCACTAAGGTCTATATAAAGAGACTTCAGATACAGTATTAGGGACCACTAAGGTCTATATAAAGAGACTTCAGATACAGTATTAGGGACCACTAAGGTCTATATAAAAGAGACTTCAGATACAGTATTAGGGGACCACTAAGGTCTATATAAAGAGACTTCAGATACAGTATTAGGGACCACTAAGGTCTATATAAAAGAGACTTCAGATACAGTATTAGGGGACCACTAAGGTCTATATAAAGAGACTTCAGATACAGTATTAGGGACCACTAAGGTCTATATAAAGAGACTTCAGATACAGTATTAGGGACCACTAAGGTCTATATAAAAGAGACTTCAGATACAGTATTAGGGACCACTAAGGTCTATATAAAGAGACTTCAGATACAGTATTAGGGACCACTAAGGTCTATATAAAGAGACTTCAGATACAGTATTAGGGACCACTAAGGTCTATATAAAGAGACTTCAGATACAGTATTAGGGACCACTAAGGTCTATATAAAGAGACTTCAGATACAGTATTAGGGACCACTAAGGTCTATATAAAGAGACTTCAGATACAGTATTAGGGACCACTAAGGTCTATATAAAGAGACTTCAGATACAGTATTAGGGACCACTAAGGTCTATATAAAGAGACTTCAGATACAGTATTAGGGACCACTAAGGTCTATATAAAGAGACTTCAGATACAGTATTAGGGACCACTAAGGTCTATATAAAGAGACTTCAGATACAGTATTAGGGGACCACTAAGGTCTATATAAAAGAGACTTCAGATACAGTATTAGGGACCACTAAGGTCTATATAAAGAGACTTCAGATACAGTATTAGGGACCACTAAGGTCTATATAAAGAGACTTCAGATACAGTATTAGGGACCACTAAGGTCTATATAAAGAGACTTCAGATACAGTATTAGGGACCACTAAGGTCTATATAAAGAGACTTCAGATACAGTATTAGGGACCACTAAGGTCTATATAAAGAGACTTCAGATACAGTATTAGGGACCACTAAGGTCTATATAAAGAGACTTCAGATACAGTATTAGGGACCACTAAGGTCTATATAAAAGCATCCAAAGAACACCATGTTATGGGACCTTTAACTTCTCCCCGACCCCCTCCCTACGAGGACCTCCACCCTCTTATACAGCAGCAGTCAACGTGCTTCAGACCGTAATAAATACCTGGAATACTTCCAGATTACAGCGCTTTACTTTCCACAGCTCTATGAGCAAATGGTTCATGAGATCAGCATTAATAAGAGTCTGTGTCAGTGGGGGGGCGAGGCCACTGTGGGTGCACGGATCAGCCCCCGACTCATCAGTCTTCTGCAGGTTTTAAGTGAACCCTGCTGATTCTGATTAGCCCTGCATTTAATGAACTAAATGCCCCAAAACCGCCCTGAGGGACCCACACAAAGTTCCTTATTAAATATTTTGCATTAACTCTGCTGCAGAGGCTATATGGAGAGCATATTCAATCTCTAGGTAACTCCTGTTGAATCATTAATGCAGAGGGGCGCTGAGTTTGAGCTGAGGGTCTGACAAATCCTACGCGTGGGACCACAGTCGCTGAACCCTCTGAATACTGCATGTACACGTTCTCATTTATTGGGAGAGGTCGCTGTTTGAGGTCTCTTCATCTCTCTCCTCTCTAACGCGACGTCACCCAGACAAATGCAACAGTATTTAAGCTGGAAATTACACCTGTGCAGAAAACGTTAACGGAAGACTTTCGGCGTGATGATACTTTGTGAGTGTCCATCACAGCGACTCGTGCGCTGCTTTCATTAACCTCGGCTCGTGAGGAGCCGGGAGACGAGACGCAGCGTGACAGGATGACAATGAGAGCCGGTGTGTGTCGGGGAAGGTAAATCTCTGCAGCCCAACTTTAATAAGATCCATTTAATATTAATGTACATTCTGCACTTCACTGACGCCCACGCAGCCGCATTCATGAGCACAGGAAGCAATACTCGTTTAAAAAAATGTGATCCTTTTAATCAATTCGTGGGCTTTTATTGTCTGTATTTCTCTTTTTAATCGAGTGTTCTTGTCTGCGTGAAGCGACGTGCTGACGAGCCCGCAGACAGCTGGTAGTAACGTACGGCTGGAACTGGGCGTCAAAACGCACGCCGAGGTAACTTGTTTTGGGCTTTTTGGGCCTTTATTTATGACAGGACAGCTTAGAGATGACGGGGGAGGGGAGGGGGGGGGGCGGGGGATGACATGCAGCAAAGGGTCAAAGGTCGGAGTCAAACCTGCCGCCGCTGCCTCGAGGACCGAGCCTCTGTATATGGACGCGCGCTACCAGGTGAGCTACCCAAGAGCCCGGCAGACACATGTTGAGCAACACAGGAGAATAAAAACGTCTTTACAGAAAGATATCAACCCTCATGTTGTCTTCATGTTGTCTTCATGTTGTCCTCATGTTGTCTTCATGTTGCCCTCATGTTGTCCTCATGTTGTCCTCATGTTGCCCTCATGTTGTCCTCATGTTGTCCTCATGTTGTCCTCATGTTGCCCTCATGTTGTCCTCATGTTGTCTTCATGTTGCCCTCATGTTGTCCCCATGTTGCCCTCATGTTGTCCTCATGTTGTCCCCATGTTGCCCTCATGTTGCCCTCATGTTGTCCTCATGTTGTCTTCATGTTGCCCTCATGTTGTCCTCATGGTGTCCTCATGGTGTCTTCATGTTGTCCTCATGTTGCCCTCATGTTGTCCTCATGTTGTCCTCATGTTGTCTTCATGTTGCCCTCATGTTGCCCTCATGTTGTCTTTATGTTGTCTTTATGTTGTCTTTATGTTGCCTTCATGTTGTCCTCATGTTGTCCTCATGTTGCCCTCATGTTGCCCTCATGTTGTCCCCATGTTGCCCTCATGTTGTCTTCATGTTGTCCTCATGTTGTCCTCCAATAGTTTGTGAATTGCATACTATTTCTGGTAAAATAATAAAGTATACTAGCATATTACAGCATTCTACTGTAAAGTCATATCCAGTATTATTATTTACAGTGTGATGGGGCAGAGAACGCAGCAGCAGGACACACAGAGCTAATAAATCACTTCCTGTTCTTTCAGCTGCCACACAGAGCTACCAGCTGTTCAGCAGGGAGAGGATTTCCTTTAGTTATTAGTTTCTTTAGTTACAGTTACTATAGTTACTGGTTCCTTTAGTTACTAGTTCCTTTAGTTATTAGTTCCTTTAGTTGCCAGTTACTATAGTTACTAGTTCCTTTAGTTATTAGTTACTTTAGTTAGCAGTTACTATAGTTACTAGTTATATATATATATATATATATATATATATATATATATATTTTATTATAAATATATTTATATATATTTTATTATAAATATATTTTCTTTCAAATATATTTTCTTTCAAATATATTTTATTATAAATATATTTATTATAAATACATCTTATTATATGTGGTATAAGTACTTTTCCCCGCGGGCGAAGCAGCCTCAGAACATTAGCATGGAGCCAGATTACTGACCAGTGTTGGTGGTATAAACACGCCTGAGACCAGAGAGACGACAGCGGTCGCCGCGGCGACAGCACCGGGTCATGGCCGACCTGTAATCAGGCTCACCTCTAGTGACGCTGTCGTCATGGATGCAGCGCCGCACGGGCTCTGTCCACGCCGCCGAGACGCCGGCTCGTACACTTAGCTCACACTAAAAAACAAGGTAGTTATTAAAGAAAATGGAACATTTGTTGCTGTGTGTCTCCTGCAATCTTCTTCTGCATTTTGCATTTTGCACCAGCCCCCCC
This sequence comes from Percina caprodes, assembly GCA_013375575.1. Lineage (NCBI taxonomy): Eukaryota > Metazoa > Chordata > Actinopteri > Perciformes > Percidae > Percina > Percina caprodes. The sequence continues at coordinate 301,789 of JABXJD010000474.1, read as the reverse complement.
CCCCTCGCTTTTCTCTTCACACTGTTAGACTTTGCTGTAATTTCTATAGTTACTTACCACAAAATGCCCAGTGAAATACCATAATGTTCATTATTGTAATAAGCATTGCATTATGGGTATTAACATTTCATCTACAGTGATTTACTGATATTTTGAATTTGCGGCATACCTATACTTAATATTCTTATATTTTCATATTTTGTGCGACACTGTGAAGGTTTTGCTTCAGTCTCGTTGCCCAGGTACTGCACATGTGTATAATGACAGTAAAGTATCTGTCTGTCTGTGATAGGGGAGAGAATAAGAAGGAGGATTTTTTTAAGAGCGGATGATTACAAACCATAAAGTCCTGCAGAAGAATGGCTGTGTGTGGAGGCTTCCTTGACTATAATGACAGTAGATTATCAGAATCAGAAGAGGAATGGGGACAGTTTCAGCTGAAGGAGGAAAAATCTCTGACTCACAGAACAATGATGAAAGAATAACTCAAACGCGGGAGGAGAGAAATAGATTGTAACGAGGAAACTAGATGAAGGCAGTGAGCGGTGGAGAGAGATAAAGGGAGATTGAATCTCCTCCTCAGTGATTTTCTTCGCTGTATGCCTCCGCTGGCTAGGTCAGCAGTCTCTGTAATGAATGAATGGATATTTTGGATCGTTTTTCATGTTGCTTTTCTTTCCTCCGCGTGCATTTGCACATTTCACACCCTTAGTTGCAGCCTGTGACTGCGGCTCGGCGGCGTCGTGGTCGGGGAGCTGCTCCTAACTCGCCCCCCGTCGTGGTCGGGGAGCTGCTCCTAACTCGCCCCCCGCCGTGGTCGAGGAGCTGCTCCTAACTCGCCCTCCGTCGTGGTCGACGAGCTGCTCCTAACTCGCCCCCCGCCGTGGTCGAGGAGCTGCTCCTAACTCGCCCTCCGTCGTGGTCGACGAGCTGTTCCTAACTCGCCCCCCCGTCGTGGTCGGGGAGCTGCTCCTAACTCGCCCCCCGTCGTGGTCGGGGAGCTGCTCCTAACTCGCCCTCCGTCGTGGTCGGCGAGCTGCTCCTAACTCGCCCCCCGTCGTGGTCGGGGAGCTGCTCCTAACTCGCCCCGTCGTGGTCGGGGAGCTGCTCCTAACTCGCCCCCCGTCGTGGTCGGGGAGCTGCTCCTAACTCGCCCCCCGCCGGGGTCGGGGAGCTGCTCCTAACTCGCCCCCCGTCGGGGTCGGGGAGCTGCTCCTAAATCCCCCCCCGTCGTGGTCGGGGAGCTGCTCCTAACTCGCCCCCCGTCATGGGCGGGGAGCTGCTCCTAACTCGCCCCGTCGGGGTCGGGAGCTGCTCCTAACTCGCCCCGCCGGGGTCGGGGAGCTGCTCCTAACTCGCCCCCCGTCGGGGTCGGGGAGCTGCTCCTAAATCCCCGTCGTGGTCGGGGAGCTGCTCCTAACTCGCCCCCCGTCATGGGCGGGGAGCTGCTCCTAACTCGCCCCCCGTCGGGGTCGGGGAGCTGCTCCTAACTCGCCCCCCGTCGTGGTCGGGGAGCTGCTCCTAACTCGCCCCCCGTCGTGGGCGGGGAGCTGCTCCTAACTCGCCCCCCGTCGGGGTCGGGGAGCTGCTCCTAACTCGCCCCCCGTCGTGGTCGGGGAGCTGCTCCTAACTCGCCCCCCGTAAGGCGGTGACGAGGTTTATGAGGGTAATTGGGTAGGGGTCTGCCTCTTTTACTCGTCCTACAGTCAGCCGGGTGAGCGCCATGTGTGTGACGCCGGGTCAGATTGTGTCTCCAAGTCCATAAAATATCTTTTATATGTGTGCATGACCAGAAATACTCATCCAGCCTTCCCACAGGAGCGTGGGTCCACTCACCGTTACCCTTTAACCGGGCTCACTGTGTGTGTGTGCTGCAGGTTCGTAAGGGTTTGGCTCCAGGCGGCTGTCACGGTTTCTCTTTGTTGCAAAATTGAGCAAATAATTGTAATTTCCCCTTGTGGGACTATAAAGGACACATTAATAAAAAATTGTATTAATTAAAGAGGCCTTCTGACATTTTCTGTTAATTTAACTTTCTTTAAGACAGTTTGACTGTATATCGATGATGTCGGCGTTCTAACCTCCGTCCCCCGTCCTGTGTGTACATGTGTTTGCTGTGTTATGGTTGTCTTGCTACTGGATGCCTAAACTTTTCCTTTGGATGAAGAAAAGTATCTATCTATCTATCTATCTATCTATCTATCTATCTATCTATCTATCTATCTATCTATCTATCTATCTCTCTATCTCTCTATCTCTCTATCTATCTAATATGAAGAAGTCCCACCTGCAGGTCTAACGGATGCTTTAATGTCGCCTCCCGTCTTTTTGAATGGAGAGAGAAAATCAACGGGCCAATTCTAACGCATTTGACTGTTTGAATAAATTAAACCGAAGAGCGGTGCAGGACTGACCTCTCAGAGCAGGAAAGTCTGAGTCAGCCTCATGATGCGCTCGCTGATTTATCACGTTGTGGATGTAATATAAATTATTACATGAACCACAGCAAATGGCACGATAATAAATATGCAATACAGAAATCAATACACAGTGAATACAGAGACGGGAAGACTGTCTGCCTTCTGGAGAACACATCTGATTGGCTCATTTCTCTGTGGAAGCTCACAGTCATTGAGATCTTTTATTCCTCTTTCCTTTTTTATATCTTAGGTACTAAAATCAGAGGATAAAAACTAGATTCTTTTCTCCAGAACCTACCTGGATTTCTCACATAAACCAGGCTGTTCTCATAAACCATTGGGGAAGAAAAGTTGGAAAAAAGCTGCAAAAAATGTTAAATAAGCATCAAAATTGACAAAAAACAAAATGTAAAAAAAGATATATATTTTAGAAGATGCTGTTGGGTTTCGGTGCTTTTTGAGCTGGACCCGTACTAGAGACATAAAAATTGGGATATTGTTGTTCTCAGCTGCTTTGACTATAATTTACTAGTATTAGTATAGTACTTTGTGTAGGAAATGCTTCTCTGCATTAATACCATGTTGTTCATAGTTATAGACACACACACACACACACACACGAGTAACTGCAGAAAAAGCCTGAGGAGTGACTCACTAAACATGTGCATAACATAAATATATGATAAGACCAGATGAGTCTTTTCACTGCCCACATGTAGATATACAAGCACGAGCTAATGATCATCAACATCCATCAAATGACTGCATGCAAACACAAATCTGTCTCTCATTCTGCATAACTAAATGAAAACCTGCTTCAGTTCAGCAGGAGCTCCTATACGAACGGTAATTGAAGCGTTGTGTGAAGGCACGGACCAAATAAAGCAAAGTGGTGATGGTTGGAAGCACTCAGGCTCCACAGAGGGAAGAAACAGCCAGCAGGAATTGTTGCCTTTGACCAGCAATTGATGTCGTCTTTTGTTCCAGAAAAGGTCCAAAGTGCAGCTGGCATGGCAGATAACGAGAGAGAGAAAGAGAGGGAGAGAGGGAGGGAGAGAGAGAGAGAGAGAGAGAGAGAGAATACTGGATACTTTAGAGGCAATTTTGTCGATTCCTAAAAAAGTACAAAATTCGGTAACCAGCCCAAGTGTCATCTGTGTTTTTCTACTTTACATAGGCTTGGGGGGGGCAGTAGCTCAGTCAGTAGGGAGTCAGGTTGGGAACCCTATACGGACCAAAGTATGGTGGTGGACTGTTAGCTGCCGAGGTGCTCTTGAGCAAGGCACCGAACCCCCAACTGCTCGGGGCGCCTTTCCATGGGCAGCCCCCACTCTGACATCTCTCCATTAGTGCATGTATAGGACCTGAGCATGTGTGTGCATGCAGCATGCTGATTGGTCGTCTAATGTTACACGTTGTAGAGACACATTTTTTTGGTTTTATAAAACTGATATCGAAAAAAGTATCGTTTAGACCGAGACTTCGAGGGGTTGAGACAACTCAATTCAATTTTATTTATAGTATCAATTCATAACAAGAGTTATCTCGAGACACTTTACAGATAGAGTAGGTCTAGACCAGATAGAGTAGGTCTAGACCAGATAGAGTAGGTCTAGACCAGATAGAGCAGGTCAAGACCAGATAGAGCAGGTCTAGACCAGATAGAGTAGGTCTAGACCAGATAGAGCAGGTCTAGACCAGATAGAGCAGGTCTAGACCAGATAGAGCAGGTCTAGACTACACTCCATAATTTACAAGGACCCAACAGTTCTAGTAGTTCCCTCCAGAGCAAGCAACAGTGCGACAGGGGCGAGGAAAAACTTCCTTTTAGGCAGAAACCTCGGACAGACCCAGACCCAGGCCTAGACCCAGACCCAGACCCAGGCTCTTGGTAGGCGGTGTCTGACCACCGGTTGGGGTTAGAATGAAGAGTGGCAATAACAGTCACAAAAAATAGTAGTTTGTAGTAGTTCTTTGTAGTAGTTCATGGCATAGCAGGACACTGTGCAGCATTACAAGGCCCAGCAGGACGTAGCAGGACGTAGCAGAGACCAGACCGAGACTTTGAGGGGTTAAAACAGAGACAAGACCGAGACTTAAAGTAAGACGTAACGTGACTAAGACTTTCAACAAGTGGTCTTAAGACCAAGTCTGGTCTCGAGTGCATTGCTGGTCCTCGGTCTGCAAAGTTTTGAGAAACATTAGCTATGATTCCATCCACACGTTTTCATCCGTATTAAGTGATGTTGAATGAAGATTGACATGTCTCAAAAAAGAGTCTGCACCTGCGTCGTCATAGCAACGTGTTGATACCATCGTTGTTTTCTTATTATAGCTCGATATGTCTCTATCAGCTGGAACATGAGCTCTATTACAACCTGTCCCATAGTGATCATGTGATGTTGTCCCATAGTGATCATGTGATGTTGTCCCATAGTGATCATGTGATGTTGTCCCATAGTGATCATGTGATGTTGTCCCATAGTGATCATGTGATGTTGTCCCATATTGATCATGTGATGTTGTCCCATGTTGATCATGTGATGTTGTCCCATAGTGATCATGTGACGGTTGTCCCATATTGATCATGTGATGTTGTCCCATAGTGATCATGTGATGTTGTCCGATAGTGATCATGTGATGTTGTCCCATATTGATCATGTGATGTTGTCCCATAGTGATCATGTGATGGTTGTCCCATAGTGATCATGTGATGTTGTCCCATAGTGATCATGTGATGTTGTCCCATGTTGATCATGTGATGTTGTCCCATGTTGATCATGTGATGTTGTCCCATAGTGATCATGTGACGTTGTCCCATAGTGATCATGTGATGTTGTCCCATATTGATCATGTGATGTTGTCCCATAGTGATCATGTGATGTTGTCCGATAGTGATCATGTGATGGTGTCCCATAGTGGTCATGTGATGGTGTCCCATGTTGATCATGTGATGGTGTCCCATAGTGATCATGTGATGTTGTCCCATAGTGATCATGTGATGTTGTCCCATAGTGATCATGTGATGTTGTCCGATAGTGATCATGTGATGGTGTCCCATAGTGGTCATGTGATGGTGTCCCATGTTGATCATGTGATGTTGTCCGATAGTGATCATGTGATGGTGTCCCATAGTGGTCATGTGATGGTGTCCCATGTTGATCATGTGATGGTGTCCCATAGTGATCATGTGATGTTGTCCCATAGTGATCATGTGATGTTGTCCCATAGTGATCATGTGATGTTGTCCCATAGTGATCATGTGATGTTGTCCCATATTGATCATGTGATGTTGTCCCATAGTGATCATGTGATGTTGTCCCATAGTGATCATGTGATGGTGTCCCATAGTGGTCATGTGATGGTGTCCCATGTTGATCATGTGATGGTGTCCCATAGTGGTCATGTGATGGTGTCCCATAGTGATCATGTGACGGTTGTCCCATATTGATCATGTGATGTTGTCCCATATTGATCATGTGATGTTGTCCCATAGTGATCATGTGATGGTTGTCCCATAGTGATCATGTGATGTTGTCCCATAGTGATCATGTGATGTTGTCCCATAGTGATCATGTGATGTTGTCCCATATTGATCATGTGATGTTGTCCCATAGTGATCATGTGATGTTGTCCGATAGTGATCATGTGATGTCGTCCCATAGTGATCATGTGATGTTGTCCCATAGTGATCATGTGATGGTTGTCCCATAGTGATCATGTGATGTTGTCCCATAGTGATCATGTGATGTTGTCCCATGTTTATCATGTGATGTTGTCCCATATTGATCATGTGATGTTGTCCCATAGTGATCATGTGATGGTTGTCCCATGTTGATCATGTGACGGTTGTCCCATATTGATCATGTGATGTTGTCCCATGTTGATCATGTGATGTTGTCCGATAGTGATCATGTGATGTTGTCCCATATTGATCATGTGATGTTGTCCCATAGTGATCATGTGATGTTGTCCCATAGTGATCATGTGATGTTGTCCCATAGTGATCATGTGATGTCGTCCCATAGTGATCATGTGATGTTGTCCCATAGTGATCATGTGATGTTGTCCCATGTTGATCATGTGATGTTGTCCCATAGTGATCATGTGATGTTGTCCCATGTTGATCATGTGATGTTGTCCCATAGTGATCATGTGATGTTGTCCCATATTGATCATGTGATGTTGTCCCATAGTGATCATGTGATGTTGTCCCATGTTGATCATGTGATGTTGTCCCATAGTGATCATGTGATGTTGTCCGATAGTGATCATGTGATGTTGTCCCATAGTGATCATGTGATGGTTGTCCCATAGTGATCATGTGATGTTGTCCCATGTTGATCATGTGATGTTGTCCCATATTGATCATGTGATGTTGTCCCATAGTGATCATGTGATGGTTGTCCCATAGTGATCATGTGATGTTGTCCCATAGTGATCATGTGATGTTGTCCCATAGTGATCATGTGATGTTGTCCGATAGTGATCATGTGATGTTGTCCCATAGTGATCATGTGATGTTGTCCCATAGTGATCATGTGATGGTTGTCCCATATTGATCACGTGATGTTAGACGGGATCCATTTTGTCTAGAAACACTTTGTTGTTGTTGAATGTTGTGCGATTCAGTGCGAAAATGAACGGAAACACGTTCAAATCTCTCAAATCAACCCGATGTACCAGTCTGACCCTAAAACATGTCATGTGACGTCATTTGACACGTGAATGGAAACTTAGCTATTGCCTCAAATAACCAACGTGTGTCTGCTGTTTGAATGGGAACAGTCAGGAGTGACAGCAGCACGATGGCTTCCCACTGGGGGGCAGGATTAGTAGCACCCACGTAAGGTCTCGGGTGGGAGAAGCTCACAATGCATGAGCCAGGTGTGGGCAGTGCTCCTAACGGGGGTCCGTCTTCCTGCTGAGAGAATCCTCTGTCTGGTCCAGCCTGTTGTGTTAGAACATGCACAGCTTCTGTTTCCTGAAGACAGAGGAGCAATACAGATTTTCCCAGATTATACATAATTCATACATGTATCGAGGCTGACAGCTGTGTCCTCCAAAAGGTCTGAAGATGTTGTTCTGTGCATGAATTCACACGTACCGTACAGTGTGAGGAGGGCTCCTCTTATCTTTGCCCTCTGGTTTTTATTTCACAATGTGAATTCACGCAGGACGAAGCCAAAAATCTCACATGATGACGTCCCCTCCACCCACAGACCCCCCCACCCCTCGTCCCCTCCACCCACAGACCCCCCCACCCCTCGTCCCCTCCACCCACAGACCCCCCCACCCCTCGTCCCCTCCACCCACAGACCCCCCCACCCCTCGTCCCCTCCACCCACAGACCACCTCACCCCTCGTCCCCTCCACCCACAGACCACCCCACCCCACAGACCCCCCCACCCCTCGTCCCCTCCACCCACAGACCACCCCACCCCTCGTCCCCTCCACCCACAGACCACCCCACCCCTCGTCCCCTCCACCCACAGACCCCCACCTCTCGTCCCCTCCACCCACAGACCCCCACCCCTCGTCCCCTCCACCCACAGACCCCCACCCCTCGTCCCCTCCACCCACAGACCCCCACACCCCTCGTCCCTCCACCCACAGACCCCCACCCCTCGTCCCTCCACCCACAGACCCCCACCCCTCGTCCCCTCCACCCACAGACCCCCACCCCTCGTCCCCTCCACCCACAGACCCCCACCCCTCGTCCCCTCCACCCACAGACCCCCACCCCACAGGCCCCCCACCCCTCGTCCCCTCCACCCACAGACCACCCCACCCCTCGTCCCTCCACCCACAGACCACCCCACCCTCGTCCCCTCCACCCACAGACCACCCCACCCCTCGTCCCTCCACCCACAGACCCCCCACCCCTCGTCCCCTCCACCCACAGACCCCCACCCCACAGACCCCCACCCCTCGTCCCTCCACCCACAGACCACCCCACCCCTCGTCCCCTCCACCCACAGACCCCCACCCCTCGTCCCCTCCACCCACAGACCCCCACCGGCCCCTTTCAGTGGCAGCTCACCACTCAAGGCTTCACACAATAATGTTTATTTTTTTAAATATTAATACTTTCATGCATTTTTAACCCCACCTTTATCTAAAGAGGGGGTAGTATTCATGTGCAGTGATACTTAAAATGTAGGTTAACACTGAATGAGTATTCTTGTGTATAACGTTATATGTGTATCGTTAGTCTTATGTAAAAACAAACCTATGGAGGGTTTGTGATATAACACTTGTACTTTATATAGCTTAGCACCGCCCAGGAGGATTGTGATTGGTTTAAAGAAAGGCCAATAAACCAGAGCACGTTGCTGGCCCATCCAGGGATGTGGACTAGCCAGACCCTCCTCCGCTCTGCAACATGTGGATGGTCTGGCAAAGCGAGTCTCGTCCTTCTTAACCCTCATGTTGTCTTCCCGTCAACCATTATCACATGCGGTCCGGTTTTCAACGTTGGGGGTGCTTTTTTTGATGTTTTTTCCAAAGTTATTTGATATTTCTAATGTTGATATTTTCAGCGCTTATTTCGACGGCCCATTTTTTGTGATACAAAAACTGAAAACAGGTCAAATTTGACCCGAGGACAACATGAGGGTCAACCTAAATCTCTCAAATTTGTTTTTCCTGTCTTTATGAAAGACTAAAGTGTGTGCGTATTTGGCGGGTGGGTGGGGGTTTAAGTGTCTTTTCCTCAAGAAAATGTGACATTTTTCAATGAATACACTTCCCAACACATCGTGTCTTCTGTGAGATTTGGTCTCCTCTGGGTCATGTTTTCTTTGGGGCTCAGATAATAAACACATAACACTCAAAAAGCTTCAAGTCCAAACTCTGAGCGTTAATAGTAACAACAGATCAGAGCAAATCTTCTCCATTAATCCCTCAGTATCCTGTTAAATCCATCCTGCACCACCCACCTTTCATCCTCCCATTTTAGGTCCAATTTCCAGTAATTTCTCACAGCTGACTCCCCCGTGTTTCACCTCTTCCTCCGAACGGATCACCTCCTCCTCTCCATCTAATGGAGCCAGCTGAAGAGTTTATGTTGAAACTTATGATAATGTCCGTGAAAAAAGATTTCAGTACGAGAAGTGTGTGTGTGTGTGTGTGTGTGTGTGTGTGTGTGTGTGTGTGTGTGTGTGTGTGTGTGTGTGTGTGTGTGTGTGTGTGTGTGTGTGTGTGTGTGTGTAAATATAAAAAGATGCACTGACACATGCATTAATTATAAGCTCCAAACACATGAGATAAGACAACACGCCGCCAGGTATTCTATCAGGTGTGCGTTCGTGTTTCATCTTTATCTGCAGTTTCTGGACAGGAATTAATAGTGTTTGTTGGCGTTTGTTCTCCGTCTTGATAGATCTCAGTGTGGTTAATAACACTGGCAACCACTTTCATTTCCATCCTGATGCTGGCTAACCTTAATGGATGACTTTTATGTGCTCTGTGCAGTAATCTGAAATTAATGGCTATCATCATTTAATGCTTTTTTTTTCAGGCTTCCTTTGAGTTTGCCAGTGTGTCTCGGTTGGTGACGGCTCATATGTCTGTGTGTGTGTGTGTGTGTGTGTGTGTCTGTGTGTGTGTGCGTGTGTGTGTGTGTGTGTGTGTGTGTGGATTCAAAATGGGACTTTAGTGCATTTGCAAGACCTGCAGGATGTCTGTACGGATCGATTATCTCATGATGTTGATTTACAGCACGGTCCTGTTGGTCCGCAGACTTTATGTTGTCTACATGTTCATCCTGGAGCTGAGGAAGCTTTTATATTCTGGTGTCTTGTGGTAAATAAATAACCGGCATTAATTCATATTTAAAGTTTCAGTGCGTAACTTTTTGATATTAATGAACGTCCGTTACATTCAAGCGTCGCCAAATGAGTTGCTACGAAGCTAATTAAGACTCTCAGCTCCACACAACTCTCTCTGGATGTTAAGAAGATTGTGTCTTGCAACTTTTGCGCGCAGAAACCACGATGTTCACGAGTGAATATCGTGAACATCGTGTTTTTTTAATCCTACGTGTCCTCCTTGGTTACTAGCAACTGCTAGCTTTAAAACCTATAATAACCTAAAAAGAAAAAAGTGATAAGCATCTGATTTAAGTTGCGTTCTGATAACTCTGACACTGTTTGACCTTTTGATATCAGGAACATGTGGTCCAGGCTCTGGTTCAACAAGATCTTGTGGTCAAGGCTCCAGTTCAACAGGAACATGTGGTCCAGGGCCCAGTTCAACAGGTTCATGTGGTCCAGGGCCCAGTTCAACAGGAAAATGTGGTCCAGGCCCTGGTTCAACAAGATCTTGTGGTCAAGGCTCCAGTTCAACAGGAACATGTGGTCCAGGGCCCAGTTCATCAGGAACTTGTGGTCAAGGCTCCAGTTCAATCTTTTTTTGCAAGCTTTCCTCACTCTCACCTGGTCCCAACGCACTGACGCTCGGTCTGGGGTCTTCAGGGTCAGACAACGACACACAAAGCACCCTTTAGTGTCCGTATGGGATGCAACGAGAGAACAGCAGCGACTCAACCGCAACAGAGACAATGGTAGGGAGTCGTATTAAAGACACAGTAGGATTAAAAATCTGGGGTGCAGACATGATAACCTTGGTTAGTTTGCAGGGACCCGGGCTCCATTCAGCCCGAGATTATTTCTTCTGGGAGCCGGGTCAATCCTAAACGGGATAGATAAGCACATAAGAAGCTGGATCCAGACTAGTTTAATGGCAGATTATTTTAAGAGGATGAAGAATGAAGGAGCGGGCTGGTTGGATGGGTCGGTGGGCCAGGAACTGGGGAAAGTACGTGAGCTTCCTGCTGTGGGAGGGACTGTATGATGGGCCAATGGAGTCATTTATACATATGTATATTTGGTTTATTGTCTATTTTGTTACTGTTTTGTTGAATGGTCTGGAATAATGTAGTTAACGTGTCATCTTTTCTTCATCTTTGTCTGGGTGGGTGATGATGACGGAAGGGGGGGGGGGGATTTGTTCATATGTTTGTATCTTGTTAAAACAATAAAAATCACATCAGACTATACAACTCCTCACTCAGGGGGAGGAGGAAATAGGGCAGAGAGGACAATACACACACACACACACACACATACACATACACACACACACATACACACATACATACACAGACACACATACACACACACACACACACACACACACACATACACACACACACATACACACATACATACACAGACACACATACATACACACATACATACACACACACACACACACACACACACACACACACATACATACCCAGACTTGCACTGACACTTTTTGACTATAATATTTATGGTTAATGTCCTTTTACAGCCGAATGTTCATTATTATTATTATTATTATTATTATTATTATTATTATTACTGTTATTGTTTTTCTCTATACTTTCTTTTACTGTATTTCTTGCAAAAACTGATGCTGGAATTTCAATTTCCTTGTGGGAGTCATCCCAAAAGGATTAATAAAGAGAAGTCTAAGTCTAAAATAGCTCCGACATGCGGCCCGTTGCTCTCTCCCCTTTCACATCTTCAGCTGTCCTATATGATAAATGCCCAAAATATAATCCATACTTTTAAAAGATTGAAAATCTGTGTAAGAAGGCAGGTTGGGGTGGTGGTCAAACCGCACAAGGCTTTCACCCCGGAGACCGGGGTTTCTGTTCCATTCTGGTCCTGTATGTCCCTTTAACGTACGTCTTTTATCCCTACGGACAATCTTTCCCTAGCGCTAAGTGGTTGTACCCTGCATGTTGAAACATTACACCCAAGGTGTCCAGAGCCAGAGCCAAGCGGGCCCCCAGAGCCAAGCAGGTCCCCAGAGCCAAGCAGGTCCCCAGAGCCAAGCAGGTCCCCAGAGCCAAGCGGGCCCCCAGAGCCAAGCGGGCCCCCAGAGCATCAGAAAAGCGACGCCAAGGGGCCCTGACCAAGCTTGGGTTGTTTTTTTGACAATTTTGTGACAGCCCCCCCCCTTTACATGCTCACTGAGCAGTACAGGCCCGGTACACAGAGCTGCTGTGGAGAACACTCATCTCTTCTCTTAAAGTCCATTTGCAATTGCTTTGATAAAACTCACAGGACAGTTTTCTGAAGATTAAATGATGAGGAGGTCTTGGGGGGATCCTTTGTTGTGGCTTCCTGCAGACAGCTGGATGTCCGTGATCACATTGGTTCTTTGTGTTCTGGCCAGGAGAACACACCTCAGGAGATTTCAGCGTGCTCTAGAGCCCAAAAAAACTCATGTATGCGACATGCTGTGAAGACTGGGAGTAACCTTTACGACCCGCATGTCTGCTCTGAGCAAGAAAAATCAATTAGACACACAGTTCATTGCTTTAAAAACATACTGTATAGTCTGACTTTGTGAGTTTCATCTTTTCAAAAATTCACTTGTAATTTTCCATAATCACTCTGAACTCACACATGCACTGACTTCACTTCACACCCCCCCCCTCTTTATTCTGCGCTACTTACATTTTATATTTTTATAACTCTGTGTTGACACTGTAAAGGTTTTGCTTCAATCTCATTTCACAAGTACTGCACTTGTGTATAATGACGATAAAGGCTTTTTTATTCTATTCTATTGATAAATATAGACCGTAACACATGTTCTCAGAGCCAGATGCACATCAATAAAGAAGTGGTAGTTCACATTAACTAAAGACAAACACAAGAAGCACGGTGAGAATCCGGCAGGCTGCCTCCAGTCAGACGCTGTCGGCCCTCAAACAGCTCCTCGGGAACACACAGTCAGCATGACCTGTAGGAGGAGGAGGAGGAAGAGGAGGAGGAAGGCAGGATGAGATGAGAAGACGTCAGCGGTGAGGAGAAGCACCCTCAGGTGTGATCACCTTCTGCTCAGAGGGGATAATGAAAGCCCTCGGAGAGAAGAGGACGGAGCTGAAGGAAAGGGAGGAAATTGTTTTCCATGGTTCATGGATTGGATTTTTTTTTTTTTTTACGGTCAGAGATTGATGTCACATGTCAAAGGGATGAGGAGGAGGAGGAGAGGAGAGAGGAAGACTTTAAGTCCTTAACTCTAAATGCCTAAGACACTTAGTTTCTTAGTCTCGCTTTGCCAGGCCGTCCTCCACAGCGCTGCACAGGAGGGTCTGGCTAGTCCACACCACAATCCTGGATGGGAGACAAACCTGCTCTGGTTTATTGGCATTTCATTAAACCAATCACAATCATCGTGGGCGGGGCTTAGATCTGAACGCAGCGCTGGTTGCTAATGCTAAATAGCCTCCGGTAGGAACTTGTTTTGATGGAAAGTGCACGTAGGGAGGCGAGCTTTGGAATAAAAGGGCCGTCGAGTGTTTGATAAGAACAGAAAATAAATATATTTATGAATAGAAATATATGGTTAAAGCTTGGAGGATGTTTAGTAACTTTGGGATGTTTCCCGAATCGACCGTTATTTACAATTACAACACAAGCTAAGCAGAAAAAAACGAGCGGAACCGGAAGAATTACATTAATAACACAATATAGACTAGTTTCTTTGCTACCAAAACAGTCCGTAACTGTTAAAAAAAAACATACAAAATAATTTTGCATCTCTCCAGCGCTGTGGAGTAAGGTCTGGCTACACCACAGATGCATTCTGGGATGGGAGAAAAATCCTCTTGTATATTGGCATTTCTTTAAACCAATCCCAATTGTCCGAATGCAGCGACGGTTGCTAATGCTGCTAAATAGTCTCATGTGTGTGCAAACGGCATCGATTCTGCTTCTGAGGACAGATGTCTGAGGGAAGCAGAGGGGACAACGATGACAATCACTCAAGTTGAGAAACAGATAAAAACCTCCAGAGAAATGTGTAAGCAAAGTGTGACTCTGACCCTGAAGATGTGCAGCGTAAGCAGAAAGCATTTCCCCAAGATAGCTCGCCTCACCACACAGCAGCATGGATGGGTGGCCAGCAGCCGAGAGCAGCCGAGCTCGCCGAGAGCAGCCGAGCTGCCCGAGAGCAGCCGAGAGCAGCCGAGCTCGCCGAGAGCAGCCGAGCTGCCCGAGAGCAGCCGAGAGCAGCCGACCTCCCCGAGAGCAGCCGAGCTCCCCGAGAGCAGCCGAGCTCCCCGAGAGCAGCCGAGAGCAGCCGAGAGCAGCCGAGCTGCCCGAGAGCAGCCGAGCTGCCCGAGAGCAGCCGAGCTGCCCGAGAGCAGCCGAGCCGAGCTGCCCGAGAGCAGCCGAGCTGCCCGAGAGCAGCCGAGCTGCCCGAGAGCAGCCGAGCCGAGCTGCCCGAGAGCAGCCGAGAGCAGCCGACCTCCCCGAGAGCAGCCGAGAGCAGCCGAGCTGCCCGAGAGCAGCCGAGAGCAGCCGACCTCCCCGAGAGCAGCCGAGAGCAGCCGAGCTCCCCGAGAGCAGCCGAGAGCAGCCGCTCGTGTAAATATCCACATCCCAAAATCAATTATGTGCTGCTGGCGCTGCTGAACGGCCCTCCAGCTCGTCCTGGAGATACACACTCCAACACACACTCGAAACACTCACCTGGTGGATCGATGGACTCGGGCTAAAAATATTCTCTTAACACCAGAAAGGCCAACGCTGCTGCAGCAGGAGAGCCGGGGGAAGTGAGCTCATGGACATTTAGATTTTAGATGCAGATGCATGATCCGCTGAGATACAGTTCATCTTGTCAACACTTCTTACTTTAACCCTCATGTTGTCCTCCGGGTCAAAAACAGACAAAAATTTGACATTTTCGTCAGTTTTTCAGACTTTGTTTTTTAGTTTCCACTACCACCACCTTACTAGTTTTACTACTTTTTGGAATTCATGGTCAATAACGCTCATTTATATAGAATTATACATAATATTAGAGTTAAAAGAGCAGAAATTCTGAATTATTTTGACTAATAGTTAAGATCAGAAGAAGGAAAGTGATCAATTGTATTTGCAAAGAGCGTTGGAAGGAATCAAATCTCTTTTTGTGGTAATTTGGTTAAAAAGAAACTCATATTTCAGATATAGATATTTATTAAAGGGACAGATTTGACCCGAGGACAACAGGAGGACACCAGGAGGACAACAGGAGGGGTAAAACCTCTCAGGAAAACAAAGTAACTCTGCTTTCTGCACAGAATAAAGAAAAGATGCAGCAATACCTTTTATATATATATATATATATATATATATATATATATATTTATATGGTATATATACATATTTTAATGTTATTTATTTGTTATTGTCAGCCAGTGTTGGGCAAGTTACTTCCAAAATGTAATACATTATAGATTACTAGTTATGGTAATTAATTATATTACAATATTACTGTCTCTGAATTGTAATACTTTACACTATTTTTGCATTACTTTTGAGTTACTTTCACCAAAACAACACGGGACGTTTGACTTGGCAGGTAGCTTGTGAATTTCACCACTGGATAAATAAAGTCTCCTCTTTATCCACTTTAATACAACATAGATTATTCATAATATTTTGTATAATTATTATGAATATGCTGAGTAAGGAAAAATGAAAATACTCAATTAAAAGTACCTTACAGCTGTTTGAAGCACGGCAGAGTTACTTTCCACAGATGATAAAATACGATGGTATTTACGTGTAGCAAGCCTTAACATTAATTACCGACTAACACCCCTAAATGTTAAATATTTCTTTCATCCATCATGTCGGTGGAACAGTTCGAGGTCCTGCTTCCTGATAAAAATATTAGGGCTGTGCCGATTTTAAGATCAAAATGAGTTTTCCATTTTCAAATCCAGAAATGGCAATTTTCACATAATTTGTTCTTTCCTCAGCACGCCTCATCTAAAATTATATTGTGTGACTTATATTTGCAGCTAAAGACACAGGTTAACGTTAGCTTACCTGCTGGTAGCATGCAGCAAAAGACACATGTTAACGTTAGCTTCCTAGCTGGTAGCATGCAGCTAAAGACACAGGTTAATGTTAGCTTCCTAGCTGGTAGCATGCAGCTAAAGACACGTTAACGTTAGCTTACCGGCTGGTAGCATGCAGCGAAAGACACAGGTTAATGTTAGCTTCCTAGCTGGTAGCATGCAGCTAAAGACACATGTTAACGTTAGCTTACCGGCTGGTAGCATGCAGCGAAAGACACAGGTTAATGTTAGCTTCCTAGCTGGTAGCATGCAGCTAAAGACACATGTTAACGTTAGCTTACCGGCTGGTAGCATGCAGCTAAAGAGACAGGGTAACATTAGCTTACCAGCTGGTAGCATGCAGCTAAAGACACATGTTAACGTTAGCTTACCGGCTGGTAACATGCAGCTAAAGACACAGGGTAACGTTAGCTTACCGGCTGGTAGAATGCAGCTAAAGACACAGGGTAACGTTAGCTTACCGGCTGGTAGCATGCAGCTAAAGAGACAGGGTAACGTTAGCTTACCGGCTGGTAGCATGCAGCTAAAGACACAGGGTAACGTTAGCTTACCGGCTGGTAGCATGCAGCTAAAGAGACAGGGTAACGTTAGCTCCTGCGGGATTCCATGGTGCATTAATGTGTCCCGGTCGAACTAACGGTGCATTCAAATGAACATCGTAAACTCTGAGGAACTCAAACTGTAAACGTACCCTTCTGCCATCTAGTCCCGGTTGAAATTTTCTTTTAATTATATCATGGATGTGATGAATCGTGACACCCCTACAGTGTGTGTGTGTGTGTGTGTGTGTGTGTGTGTGTGTGTGTGTGTGTGTGTGTGTGTGTATGTGTGTGTGTGTGTGGGGACGCTTTTATGCGATTACTCTCTGCAGAGATGGGGTCTGACATTTAACGATGTCACAGCGAACCCCCGAGCACAACGGCTACTTTCTAACAGGATAACATCCTTATTTGTTATTGGATTATTAAACACACACACACACACACACACACACACACACACACACACACACACACACTTCTGATTGGTAATGTTCTCTTTCTTTACATTCACTACAAAAGAGTTGATAATATCACACCATATTGTTGTCCCTAGGAAGGGAATAAGCATAATTACATGAGTACATAACGTCCTGTATGATATATGTACAGTATAAAAATATGAATTTTCTAATATACTGACATTATGCAGTAATTATCAATACTATGAAGTATATATTAAAAATCTACTCAGTTCTGCCTTTCCCTTGCTTTTAGTATTCTGCCTAAATAAAAATTGAAAAATTATTTCCAACGATATTTTATTGAACATTAAACTGAACACAAAAGGCACCATGAAAAAAAATAAACATTGAATATTATGTTATTTAAATGATTATAATTACATTTTAAAGTGCCATTTTTTACGGATTCTCTCTTTCAACAAAAAGTAAAACCTCCGAGTGTTTTTGGCGACATATCGCAATTATTCCGATATATGTATTGCCGCTGTTGATATTCCGATGACGCTTTTATATATATATATATATATATATATATATATATATCACCTAAAAATGTAAACTAAAGTAAATGTACTTAAGCTGCATATACATTGCTTGTGTCACTGTCACAGTCTGTCATGAGGACAACATGGGGACAACATGAGGACAACATGAGGACAACCTGAAGACAATATGAAGACAATATGAAGACAACATGGGGACAACATGAGGACAACATGAGGACAACATGGGGACAACATGAGGGCAACATGAAGACAACATGAGGACAACATGAGGACAACATGAGGACAACATGAGGACAACATGAAGGCAACATGAGGGCAACATGAAGACAACATGAGGGCAACATGAAGACAACATGAGGGCAACATGAGGACAACATGAGGACAACATGAAGGCAACATGAGGACAACATGAGGACAACATGAGGACAACATGAGGGCAACATGAAGACAACATGAGGACAACATGAGGGCAACATGAAGACAACATGGGGACAACATGAGGACAACATGGGGACAACATGAGGGCAACATGAAGACAACATGAGGGCAACATGAAGACAACATGGGGACAACATGGGGACAACATGGGGACAACATGAAGACAACATGAAGACAACATGAGGGCAATATGAAGA
Source organism: Percina caprodes (assembly GCA_013375575.1). Lineage (NCBI taxonomy): Eukaryota > Metazoa > Chordata > Actinopteri > Perciformes > Percidae > Percina > Percina caprodes. Next base: position 283,307 of record JABXJD010000474.1, on the reverse strand, counting down.
CAACATGAGGACAACATGAGGACAACATGAGGACAACATGAGGGCAACATGAAGACAACATGAAGACAACATGAAGACAACATGAGGGCAACATGAAGACAACATGAGGACAACATGAGGGATAAATAATCCCATAGTGTTAATAACACAGGTGTCTGGCTGTAATTTGTATTAAAACACTTATTTTCAACACTATGAATCATTTTAATTTAAGATTTCCTTTCATCTGCGTCTCCAGCCACCAGAGCCGTGATGTGTCCCCACCTCGGAGCCGGGACTGTGTGTTATTCATGTTCCAGGAGCTCCGTGACGCCGACTCTTGTCAGTAAATCACTGTCACCCCGGGGTGACCTGGCACGTCCAGTCTACACCCCCGCCGCCATAAAGGCTCCACAGGCAGAGACAGACAGCCATGGTGTTTCCCTTTGTTGTTGCATTGGCTTTCCTGCGGAGCAGCTGACAGACACAAATCAGGACCCGGGACACACCACAGACCTGTTTGTGTTTCCCATTTCATGCGTGAATAAATAGTCGGATTATTGGGGAAATATCCCTTTATTTGAATCATTTATCAGGATCATTTCTGGGGTAAAAAACAACAAAATTGTGATGTCATTTTGTAAAATGTGAATGGTTTTGTAGTTTCTTAACCCTCATGTTGTCCTCAGGTTGTCCTCATGTTGTATTCATGTTGTCCTCAGGTTGTCCTCATGTTGTCCTCATGTTGCCTTCATGTTGCCCTTATGTTGTCCTCATGGTGTCCTCATGTTGTCCTCATGTTGTCTTCATGTTGTCCTCATGTCACCCTCATGTTGTCCTCATGTTGTCCTCATGTTGCCCTCATGGTGTCCTCATGTTGTCTTCATGTTGTCCTTATGTTGTCCTCATGTTGTCTTCATGTTGTCCTCATGTTGTCTTTATGTTGCCCTCATGTTGCCCTCATGTTGTCCTCATGTTGTCCTCATTTTGTCCTCATGTCGCCCTCATGTTGTCTTCATGTTGTCTCCATTTTGTCTTCATGTTGTCCTCATGTTGTCTTCATGTTGTCTCCATGTTGTCTTCATGCTGTGATTATCATCAACATCCATTCCTTTAATTTTAGTCTCAATAATTCCTAATTTCTGCTTTTCTAACTCAATAAATTAGTGTTACGTAGTGTTGAACAAACACTGGGGACAAAAGCATCAAAAGTGATTAAAAAAAAGGGACAAAAAAGTAAAAACACTGATAAAAAAGCTCAGAAAAAGTCGACAAACGTTGAAAGAAGTGACAAAAACATTGGGAAAAGTGAAATTTAATTTAATCAAATTTAAAATTTTGACTCAGAAAAACAAAAAGTTGCAACGGGAAGACAACTCGAGGGTTAAAGACGAGTTCTTCTGTTGTCTCTAGGTCCAGATGGAGGTAGTCTCTGCACCACTGTGTGTCGATAGGCTGGAGGGGAGTGGTGGACGTTGGGTGGACCCGTCTGAGTATTTATAGCACATGGCGATGGGGGAGGGGCTGATGCATGTGTTTGTGTACTAATGGTGCATTCAGTTGAACCTCGTCAACTGTGACAAACTATGAAAGTGCCCTTCTGCCGTCTAATCCCAGATGAAATCTCTTTTTAATTGAATCGTGGATTTGAATGTGGAGTTAAATGTCTGTTTTTGTCAAAGGAGTCTGGTGTCTTTGAGGAGAGCAGAGATAACGGCTTCAGTTCCCCGTAAAGGGCGTCTGGCAGCGAGGTAACGTGCTGAAAATACTCTAAATATAGTGTCCACTTAAACTGATAGAGATGTATTTAGGGGTCCAGAAGGTGTTCAGCAGGACATCGCTTAGCTTCTACGTCGGGACTCCTGCCTGCGTCTCTAAACGGGGACATGCCGACCGCCGTCTCCTTTAGTCAACACACTCACTGCTGTTAGGGAGGTTTCTGTTCAGCAGGACAGGAACAGTTCTGGAGAGTGAGACATGTCGTCCTCATGGTGCCCTCATGTTGTCCTCATGGTGCCCTCATGTTGTCCTCATGTCGTCCTCATGTTGTCCTCATGTCGTCCTCATGTTGTCCTCATGTCGTCCTCATGGTGCCCTCAAGTTATCCTCATGTTGTCCTCATGTTGTCCTCATGTTGTCCTCATGGTGCCCTCAAGTTGTCCTCATGTTGTCCTCATGTTGTCCTCATGTTGTCCTCATGGTGCCCTCATGTCGTCCTCATGGTGCCCTCATGTTGTCCTCATGTTGTCCTCATGTTGTCCTCATGTTGTCCTCATGTTGTCCTCATGGTGCCCTCATGTTGTCCTCATGTTGCCCTCATGTTGTCCTCATGTTGTCCTCATGTTGTCCTCATGTCACGTATTCATGGCTTTTGTTTTTTCTGGCTTTCTGTGTGAGACTTGTATGGTTCTGTATGTACACACACACACACACATATACATACACACACACATACATACACACACACACACACACACACACACAGCTTTAGCTAATATACTAGGCCTATAGCAAAGCTGATTAGTTAGTAATCACATACATACAGTACCGGATGCTTCAGTCAAGCAAAGGTCTATCGTAAAAGAAGTGCATTTGAAAAACATGCAGCTGCAAATTCAGTCACACACACACACACACACACACACACACACACACACACACACACACACACACACACACACACACACACACACACACAAAACACTTTGATACAACACTAGTTGTTATGGCTCAGCCTGGAGGGTCCCGTGAGTGAGGGACTCAATGCAATCTTTATGACCCGGCAGCTTGAATATGTAATCCGGCTGGATTATTCACGTCATGTTTGCCTCTCGAGTCGTGCCGAGTGCTCTCAGATGTGATCTACAGCGACCGGGTCCGGGTCCCTGTAACACGCACATAGGTACACAGTGATGGCACCGGGTGTGGGTTCAAGGGAAGGTACTGACTGGGGTTAACCCTCATGTTGTCCCCATGTTGTCTTCATGTTGTCCCCATGTTGTCTTCATGTTGTCCTCATGTTGTCCTAATGTTGTCTTCATGTTGCCCTCATGTTGTCTTCATGTTGTCCTCATGTTGTCCTCATGTTGTCCTCATGTTGTCCTCATGTTGTCTTCATGTTGCCCTCATGTTGTCTTCATGTTGTCATGTTGTCCTCATGTTGTCCTCATGTTGTCCTCATGTTGTCTTCATGTTGTCTTCATGTTGTCTTCATGTTGTCCTCATGTTGTCCTCATGTTGTCCTCATGTTGTCCTCATGTTGTCCTCATGTTGTCCTCATGTTGTCCTATATCAATGTTCTTTTTAATTCCCCAAAATAACATGATTGATTCCACACAACGCTCTTTGCCAAGTACAAATCTCTACTTTCATTAATTTTGGGGCGTCTTATTCAATTTTATAGCATTTGAAACCAAATTGAAGTGTTTTGAAATAGTATTGAGAGTAAAAGTTGACATATTCCAGTCTGTGATTATCATCAACATCCATTCCTTTAATTTTAGTCTCAATAATTCCTAATTTCTGCTTTTCTAACTCAAACATTAGGTATAATTTCCTATAAATGAGGTTAATTGACCATAAATTCCAAAAATAACTGTAAAACTAAAGTTAATAAGTTAGTGTGAAACGTCATATATATATATATATATATATATATATATATATATATATATATATATATATATATATATATATTGCAAGTTCTAAGCGCTGCCACCCAGCAGCCTGGTGTGCAGCCCCTGCTCAATCCGTACGGGGGGGTCGCAGCCGCCTCTTATTTCAATGCAAACACAGGCTAGTCAGAAAGCCCTGCCAGTCACAACCATGTCTAATATTTTCAGAAACATGGGGATCATAGCCCCGGTCGGCCTGTTGCATAAAGCCATCGAACACCTGTTTTCTTTCTTTGTCACATTTGGAAGTGGCTCGGTAACATTAACAGACGGGGGGTGGGGGGGGGGGGCTAATGATGGGAAGCCAGAAAAGAAAAGGGAAAGGAGGCGCTGGGATGGTCAGACTCCAAAGGAAAAGAAGGGATTGTGTTGCTGTGCTGTGTGTTGTTCATTCAGACAACATATGAGCATTCAACACCCCCCATCTCCCCCCCACCCCCTGCTGGATTACAGCCTCTTGCCTTTTTACAGCTTACGGTCAGCTCTGTGTGTTGCTATGGTTACTGGACACAAACCAACCAGCCGACAGTTTTGCAGGGCTGCGGTAGAGATGCATGGCCAAAAGAAAATCAACACTTTTGTCGAAGGCTTTTAATCAATGCTTTTTTTAAGTTTTTCTCACATCTTTGTCCCTTTTTTCAACACTTTTGATGCTTTTTTTTCAATGTTTGCCACTTTTTTGACGTTTAACACTACGTAACACTAACCTATTAACTTTAGTTTTACAGTTATTTTTGGACTTTATGGTCAATAAAGCTCATTTATAAGAAATTATACCTAATGTTTGAGTTAGAAAAGCAGAAATTAGGAATTATTGAGACTAAAATTAAAGGAATGGATGTTGATGATAATCACAGACTGGAATATGTCAACTTTTACTCTCAATACTATTTCAAAACACTTCAATTTGGTTTCAAATGCTATAAAATTGAATAAGACGCCCCAAAATTAATGAAAGTAGAGATTTGTACTTGGCAAAGAGCGTTGAGTGGAATCAATCATGTTATTTTGGGGAATTAAAAAGAACATTGATATAGGACAACATGAGGACAACATGAGGACAACATGAGGACAACATGGGGACAACATGAAGACAACATGAGGACAACGTGAAGACAACGTGAGGACAACATGAAGACAACATGAGGACAACATGAGGGTGAAACATTAGGGTCGTTTTGAGAGGAGCTGCTTCTCGCCTGTAAAGTGAGAGCAGGCGGCGGCGTTTGTTCTGTGAAGTTAAAACAAAGTCTCCGTCCCCTGTCCCCTGTCCCCTGCAGTATCTGATGACTTGTAACTTGAATCAGGTTCTGTTCAAATCAAACACTGTTGATGCACCAATGCAACGGTTAATGATTCACATTTTAGTGGAAGGATGGAGGGAACTTTGAAAGTGATGTTAATGTGGAAAAGTGACTAGTGGGTAAGACTTTAGACTATATGTTACCTAACATGTGACCTAACAGGATGTCCTACATAAAGTACGTCTAAAGTACGGGTTAGGTCTCTCTCAGAGCTTGTAAATGGACGCTGAATCTTTGATATAATAAACTCTATAATCAGGAAACCGTGTCAGGCGGCTTCCTTGTCAACACATCACCCAGCATTGTGTTCAGAGACACCCCGCCGACCTGGGACCTGATGTTGTCATGTACGATTTCCTTTAGTCCCATCATACCACAACATGCTGTTTCTGGAAATTCCACCACACTTACCAGGACATTTGGCGCCCTCATACATATATATATACACATACATATCATATATCATGTGCACATATTGTACATTGGCTATCTTTAAAATGTTGTCATCATAATTCGGGGTGTTGCAGGATCATCCAGTGCTGCAGCTCTTGTCCGGTAACAGGGTTAATAACTGATACACGTACAAGTCTTTTCAGCATTTTATTGGTGTGACAATCCGTCCTGTTTCCAGCTGCAGGGATGTCAAGGGATTCATGAAGCATCGCTGAGCATCGTGACTGACAGAGACAAACGAAGTCAGGCTTAATATGTGTCATAAAAAACATATTAAAAATCCAATACCATAATACCTTGGAGCCATGAAACTGTCATCACAGATATACAGAAATGAGTATAATATTCTGCTCTTTTAAAATGTCTCCAGCACAGGATTGCATGCAATTGACACCCAGGTTGACTTTATGATGTCTGGATCCTTTGTGAGGGGAGGTTTTTAAATCCTACACATAGGGAATTCAACAATTCTAGTTATACAATAACCCCAGCCCTTTGTAGACAGAACATCAGGAGATAAGAGCTGTCCTAATTAGACTAAATTATACCACTGGAGGGTTTCAACAATTACAATCAAAGTCTTCACTGCAAGAAGCGAACAACACGTTCTGCTGTTTGGCTCTGACGGCTCTTAGTTCACAGGTATTAAAGGAGGACTGGTGGTTTTCAAGCTGGACCATATTTTCCCATGTTTTTGTCTAAGTGACTGATAGGAGCAATATATTTTAAATTGAGTCCAGTTTTGATGAAGACCCCTGCAGACGACAGCCACAGGCTGCAATGTAACCACTCGGGGCATTTCATCGTCCGTTAGTGTTAATTTCATCAGACAAGAAGAGACTAATATGTTCGTCAACGACCTTTTTTTCCTTGACGAAGATGAGGCGATGACGAGACTGCACCAATGTCCAAAAATGCTGACGACGACTATATTAACACACATAATTGTTGATGAAAAAAGACGAGACTAAAATGATTTGCAAAAAATAAAAACTAAGATGAAATCTCAATTATGTTTAGTCTACAGTCGTCTCCACTTTTTCATCATGAGATAGAACTAGTGCAGCATCTGTTCAATCAGGCTCGGCTGTGGCTCATCTAGAGATAAGGCATGTCCCCTTTTTTTTTAGTCTAGCCCTGGTCCTTATCTAACATGTCTGTGTAACAAGGCGTAAATGTTTTGCATAAAATAAAAACTAAGATCAACTTTTAGCGTGTATAGAGCAGCATATCTCCACCAGACTCCATGTAAATAATCACTACTTTTAGCATGTATATAGCAGCATATCTCCACCAGACTCCATGTAAATAATCACTACTTTTAGTGTGTATAGAGCAGCATATCTCCACCAGACTCCATGTAAATAATCACTACTTTTAGCGTGTATAGAGCAGCATATCTCCACCAGACTCCATGTTAATAATCACTACTTTTAGCGTGTATAGAGGAGCATATCTCCACCAGACTCAATGTAAATAATCACTACTTTTAGTGTGTATAGAGCAGCATATCTCCACCAGACTCCATGTTAATAATCACTACTTTTAGCGTATATAGAGCAGCATATCTCCACCAGACTCCATGTAAATAATCACTACTTTTAGCGTGTATAGAGCAGCATATCTCCACCAGACTCCATGTAAATAATCACTACTTTTAGCGTGTATAGAGCAGCATATCTCCACCAGACTCCATGTAAATAATCACTACTTTTAGCGTGTATAGAGCAGCATATCTCCACCAGACTCCATGTAAATTGTTTTTTTTACAATAATAAAAGTAGTGATTATTTACATGGAGTTTGGTGACGGTGATTTGGGGCTGTTTCTGTTACACGGATCTTACTCTTTAACAAAATAAACATGCACTCTTAGTGGACGCTGGCTGAAAGTCAGCATTGCATTGCAGCTTGTTTCGCTGCTTTATCCTGAAGCAGTTTACACAATTTTGTCACTTAGACACAAAAACATGGGAAAATAGTCTATGTCGAAACATACCCTTCTAAATAGCTGAACTAATTAGTTAACTATCACCTTTAAAATTATAAATGTTCATTTTTAAGATGTGTGGTATTTCTTTTGGTGAATTATTTGGTGTGTATGTGTTAATACGGTACTGACAGAGGGTCTAATAACCCTATTCTTTCCATATCCATGTCAGTATATTGTGTCTTATATTCTGGTCAAAATGTCACTGAAAAAGACAAAGATAATTCTTCTGAAACACTCTGACAGAAAGCAGCAATGCTAAATTGTTTGATTCCATTATTCGTTGCTCTGTAAGTGCTCGCAGTCGATTCCACTGAAACAACAAGCACCAGTGTTTATATCGTCTCCCCATGTCCTTTATTCAAACCCTTAATATCAACGTAAAATGAAAAGCATTTACTGGGACACAGCAAACACAGGAGCGGAGATAGAAGATACACGTAAACACAGGCAAGACTGAAGCTTAAAGTCCAGCTGAAATCACAAAATATTCCTTTTTTAAATTGGTTGATAAATTAAAAGTGTCAAATGGACCCGTTTCTAAGTGTTTTATATCAGAAATATGGATTTTATTCAACCAAATTGCCCAGAAATCATTCTTCAGGTAAAATTAATGGGTTTTTTTTTCACACTGATAGCAAAAAATATATATTTGGGAGTTTAAAAAAGTATCTTGAGAGACATTTTTTTTGCTATTGGTGTGAAAACCTTTACTTTTTCACACTGATAGAAAAACATATTTTATGAGAAAAAAAAATTAAAAATATAGCGGAGGTAATCAAAGTGAGTTATTGGGGGGGGGGGCAGTAGCTCAGTCTGTCGGGAGTTGGGTTGGGAACTGGAGGATCGCTGGTTCAAGTCCCCATATGGTGGTGGACTGGTAGCTGGAGAGGGGCCAGTTCATCTCCAAGGCACCGAGCACCCAACTGCTCGGGGCGCCTTTCCATGGGCAGCCCCCCCACTCTGACGTCTCTCCATTAGTGCACGTGAGTCCATAGGTCAGATATTACATCAGTTTGAGGGAAATATTGTGACAACATATGGATTACATGTAGTTCAGACATTCATGTTCCCCTCAGGATGAATTGTATGTGTAACGTTTATGAGCTGCGAAACTACTGACACTGTCATGAAACCTCTGCTGAAGCTTAGCTTTGTGTGTAAATTAGCAAACGTTAGCGTTCTAGCACGTTGAAGTAAGATGGTAAAACGTTCCTGACATCATGTTAGCATGCTGTTCGCAAACTCAAAGCTGTGTGTCTCACCCCGATATTCCACCAGGCCACACCGTGGTTTTGTTCCCTCGTCCACGAGCATCTCCGAAGTGGAGCGTTTTGCTTCCCCGACCCACAGACGTCTTTGATTTATTACTCTTTCCCAGATATTTGTGCTTCTACCATTAAAGTTGTTTACTTAGTCAAATGATTCCTTCCATTTAGTCCAGTTATAAACAACACGGATCAAAGACTTGTGTTACACGATGTCCACAGGCCGTTAATGTTGAGAAACGACCGGATGCGGTTACGGCTAGACGGGATACAGCTACTGTGTTTACCTGAGAAAAGGCGGCGTTGAAAATTCATCCATCCATCCATGCATCCATCCATCCATCCATGCATCCATCCATCCATCCATCCATCCATCCATCCATCCATGCATCCATCCATCCATCCATGCATCCATCCATCCATCCATCCATCCATGCATCCATGCATCCATGCATCCATCCATCCATGCATCCATCCATCCATCCATCCATGCATCCATCCATCCATCCATCCATCCATCCATCCATCCATCCATCCATGCATCCATCCATCCATCCATCCATGCATCCATCCATCCATCCATGCATGCATCCATCCATGCATGCATCCATCCATCCATCCATCCATGCATGCATCCATCCATCCATCCATCCATCCATCCATCCATGCGTCCATCCATCCATCCATCCATCTTCATCCACTTATCCCCTATCAGGTCTTGGGGGGGTGCAGCTCCAGAAGGGGAACTCAAACTTCCCTTTCCCGAGCCACATTAACCAGCTCCGACTGGGGGGTCCTGAGGTGTTCCTCGGCCAGGTTGGAGATATAATCCCTCCACCTAGTCCTGGATCTTCCCCAAAGCCTTCTCCCAGCTAGACGTCCCTCCACCTAGTCCTGGGTCTTCCCCGAGGCCTCCACCCAGCTGGACATCCCTCCACCTAGTCCTGGGTCTTCCCCGAGGCCTCCTCCCAGCTGGACGTTCCTCCACCTAGTCCTGGGTCTTCCCCGAGGCCTCCTCCCAGCTGGACGTGCCTCCACCTAGTCCTGGGTCTTCCCCGAGGCCTCCTCCCAGCTGGACGTCCCTCCACCTAGTCCTGGGTCTTCCCCGAGGCCTCCTCCCAGCTGGACGTGCCTCCGCCTAGTCCTGGGTCTTCCCCGAGGCCTCCTCCCAGCTGGACGTCCCTCCACCTAGTCCTGGGTCTTCCCCGAGGCCTCCTCCCAGCTGGACGTGCCTCCACCTAGTCCTGGGTCTTCCCAAGGCTCTACTCCGAGCTCCTCTTTGATGACTGAGCTTCTCACCCGATCTCTAAGGGAGACTCAGCCCCCGAGGAAACCCATTTTGGCGTTATTATTCACATACAGGCAGCAAAATTCCTTCTCTGTTTTAACCCATCCCTCAAGGGTGGGCAGTCATTACCAGCGCCAGTGCTAACCATTGGGCCACCGTGCCCAATATAAAACTATATTATTCAAATATGCAAGATTTTGCGTAACCTCTGGTCATAGCTGTATCCCTTCGAGCCACAACCCCCCGGTGGTCTAGCCATTCCACTTACTGCGAGGCCTTGTCTCGCCCAATGTGAGGAGAGTGCAGATTTGAGTCACGCATGCATCACTTCACGACAAGTGAACCTGTGAGTTGCGCATGCATCACTTATATGCGACATGTAGCATATAAGATGCTAACGAGAGACTTCTGTAACGTCAACACAGTAAAAATGGACCTACTTAACCAAGCTGGTTCACTGCTAGCTTAGCTACAAGTTAGCATCAAACACAACAAAGGCTGTCAGTTAAATGGTGTTCTGAGCTAACGTTAGCAATCAAAGAACCATAGATAGCTACAACGTTTCTGAAAATATTCCCATCTTCTGTTATTGTTTGTAATAAGAAAAGTTTATTATTTCATGGATTTCACAAATTTCAGTATGACAGTTATGTCATAAACCGTATAAATCTGAGCATATGCGACTCACATCTGCATTTGACTCACATCGGGGAGTAACGCGCCTGTTGAACGCCTTCCGGCGCCATCTGAAATAGACCTGCTGTGTATTTTTAAGGAGGACAGAGCGCCTTCTGGGACGGTTCTACGACGCTCTGAGCCACGGCTGCTGGGAGAACAACCATTGTTTCTAATGGCTGCGATCGGGGTGACGCAGCGCAGACGCCACCTGGTGGAAGTTCGGGGTTAATCTAATCAGAGCTGCTAGCTGGCTGTAGACTTCACGGAGCATCTGTGCCCTGCTACGTCCTGCTGGGCCTTGTAATGCCCACAGTGCCCTGCTATGCCATGAACTACTACAAAGAACTACTACAAACTACTATTTTTTGTGACTGTTATTGCCACCCTTCATTCTAACCCCAACCGGCCCGTCAGACACCGCCTACCAAGAGCCTGGGCCTGGGCCTGGGTCTGGGTCTGGGTCTGTCCCAGGTTTCTGCCTAAAAGGAAGTTTTTCCTCGCCACTGTCCCACTGTTGCTTGCTCTGGAGGAAACTACTAGAACTGTTGGGTCCTTGTAAATTCTGGAGTGTAGTCTAGACCTGCTCTATCTGGTCTAGACCTGCTCCATCTGGTCTAGACCTACTCTATCTGGTCTAGACCTGCTCTATCTGTAAAGTGTCTCGATATAACTCGTTATGAATTTATACTATAAATAAAATTGAATTGAAAAAATTGAATTGAATCTTTGTAGCAGAAAACAAACAAACGTGCAATTTAATTTCAGCTGGACTTTAAAACAATAAGCAAGAATATGTTTTATGTTTTAGCTAATATACGATAGCAAAGCTGATTAGTTAGTAATCACATACATACAGTACCGGATGCTTCAGTCAAGCAAAGGTCTATCGTAAAAGAAGTGCATTTGAAAAACATGCAGCTGCAAATTCAGTCACACACACACACACACACACACACACACACACACACACACACACACACACACACACAGTCCAGAGTGAGGAGGAGCATCTTCATCAGGGATTCTGCCCATCGTCGGGGTCGGTGCAGAGGTCAGATAAAGTGTGTATTGCTTCGGCAGGGAGCACACTGATAAGGATTCGAAGCTCGCTGTCCAACGTGTTCATTAAATCTTGTAAATAAATCAATAAAACACACTAAAACCAGCGATGGAAGAAGTATTCTGACCCTACACTACAGTAAGAGTACTTATGCTGCGTTCTGTTATCCTCAACGATCAGACTCCGACCTCGGACATCGGGATTCTTGCTCGGTGTCCACAAGGGTTGGCCGAGTCCGAGCTCGGAAATCCGAGGAAAGGGGGTGTGTTGCTAGGCAACGTCTGACTTTCTAGTCAGAACTCAAACTTGGATAAATAATAGAACGTAGCATTATACTGTAAATATAATAATATACACCTAAAATCAGTGGTGGAAGAAGTATTCAGACCCTACGCTACAGTAAAGTACTTATACCTGCATTCATTAAAGTCCTGCATTCAAAACCGTACTGAAGGTAAAGTATGTTTGTTGCAGACTTCTTAACCCACCTGTTGTCCTCGGGTCAAATCTGAGCCATTTCTCATCAAAGATATGCGTTTTCTGTTCTGTTTTCTGACTGAACTCCGTCTTCGGAAGTTAGCTAATTGTTAAAATATTTCATAATGTATTCTTTATAACTTTAGAAATTGGTGTAAAATCATATGAATGAGGTTTGACCATAGAAATAAAATGGATAGAGCCATTGAACTGTTTGCTGCTTGGCGATTGTTGTTAGTTGTCATAGTGACAGTCAGTGGGGCCGTAAACTGTCGCAGCTCACTGGGAGGAGAGCTGCCCGATGCGGTCCGGGAGACATTCTCGGCAGCGGGTCAGCGGACTGCTAACGTTAGACCTAGCGGCAGTGGGTCAGCGGACCGCTAACGTTAGACCCAGTGGGTCAGCGGACCGCTAACGTTAGACCCAGCGGCAGTGGGTCAGCGGACCGCTTACGTTAGACCCAGCGGCAGCGGGTCAGCAGACCGCTAACGTTAGACCCAGTGGGTCAGCGGACCGCTAACGTTAGACCCAGCGGCAGTGGACCGCTAACGTTAGACCCAGTGGGTCAGCGGACCGCTAACGTTAGACCCAGTGGGTCAGCGGACCGCTAACGTTAGACCCAGTGGGTCAGCGGACCACTAACGTTAGACCGTTAGCTCAAGTCGGTGGCGGTGTGAACGCACGGTGAAGGATTCTGAATGGCAGAGTCCACGCTCACGAGAATACTTTGATTAGTTGGTGGAAGTAATTACACATGAACGAGCACAAGGTTTTTTTTTTGCTAATAATCAACTCAAAAAATGACAGAATGGAGCTTTACGTTGACTCATTCAGCTGCTGGCTCTCGGCCTCGTAACGTTACTACTCCGCTGCTCATTTGCCCGTTACTGCAACACCTCAGCTCTGCGAGTAGTCGGCTTATTATCGGAAGTTTATACGTCACCATGGCAATGGTACACATTAAAATGGCTGCTGCTCTAACCGTTCTGCTACGTTGATTTAAATGGAAATGGCCTTTCAATCCATTTCATTTATAGGTTTGACCATGAATTTAAAAAAAAATGATTGTAAAACTAGTGGGAATAAGATAGATCTAAGATCTTATAAACTGATGGTAGTGAAAAAAGGTTTTCACCGGGAGGACAACACAAGGATTAAAGACTTTATTCATCTTAAGAAGTAGAACTATCTCAGCACACAAAGCAAAACGTCATCCTTCAGTTTAGCACAAACTTTGGATCGTGGTTTACAGTGGAGAGGAAGTGGATTAAAAACTGTCACCTGCAAAGAAGAGTAGCAGCAGATTCAGGTGATAATTCTCGGTGGGTTCATGTCATTTGAAACATTTATATAGACCTTAGTGGTCCCCTAATACTGTATCTGGAGTCTCTTTATATAGACCTTAGTGGTCCCTAATACTGTATCTGAAGTCTCTTTTATATAGACCTTAGTGGTCCCCTAATACTGTATCTGAAGTCTCTTTTATATAGACCTTAGTGGTCCCTAATACTGTATCTGAAGTCTCTTTATATAGACCTTAGTGGTCCCTAATACTGTATCTGAAGTCTCTTTATATAGACCTTAGTGGTCCCTAATACTGTATCTGAAGTCTCTTTATATAGACCTTAGTGGTCCCTAATACTGTATCTGAAGTCTCTTTATATAGACCTTAGTGGTCCCTAATACTGTATCTGAAGTCTCTTTTATATAGACCTTAGTGGTCCCCTAATACTGTATCTGAAGTCTCTTTATATAGACCTTAGTGGTCCCTAATACTGTATCTGAAGTCTCTTTATATAGACCTTAGTGGTCCCTAATACTGTATCTGAAGTCTCTTTATATAGACCTTAGTGGTCCCTAATACTGTATCTGAAGTCTCTTTATATAGACCTTAGTGGTCCCTAATACTGTATCTGAAGTCTCTTTATATAGACCTTAGTGGTCCCTAATACTGTATCTGAAGTCTCTTTATATAGACCTTAGTGGTCCCTAATACTGTATCTGAAGTCTCTTTATATAGACCTTAGTGGTCCCTAATACTGTATCTGAAGTCTCTTTATATAGACCTTAGTGGTCCCTAATACTGTATCTGAAGTCTCTTTATATAGACCCAGGGCTCGGTTTACACCTATCACCATTTCTAGCCACTGAGGGAACTCATATGAATGTTAAAAAAAACTCATAAAGTGAAATTCTCATGCCATGGGACCTTTAATGCGCGATTAATCGCAAATTAATCACATATTTTATATCTGTTCTAAATATGCTTTAAAAGTGATTTTTACCGTTTTTTTTTTTTTAAGAAGTTTTTTTTTATCTAATGGCTTTTGAGACTGGACGCACGGATTCAGTTTCATCCCCAACATTCAACATCAACGCATCTGGAGATACGTGGTTCTCACTGGACAGGAAGGGGAAGAAACACTGGCATCTGAACACGGACTAAAGCCGTCAGACGAGCTCACGTCTGTTTCTACGATGCATGAAATGGAAACATCCAAGCAACAGTAACTGGAGTTTAAGTACAGGACAGTTCTGGAGTAAATGCACTGACTCAACGTTTTTAGAGGACAGCAAAAAAATCATTAAAGCGAAAAAAGATAAAAAGAAGTGCGGCGGGGGGGCGGGGGGAGGGGGGCAAACAGCTCAGCTCGTATCCCATTAACATGTAGAGTTTCCATCTTTCATCTGTTGGCCTCTGCCGGTTCCCTTGCTGTAGTTTTTTCCCAGAGAGAGATGTACGGAGCGGTGCACAGAGACGTGGGAATAAAGGCTCTCTGCATCATAACGTACACGCCCGTGATGTCACAGTTGTACGTGGGAATAAAGGCTCTCTGCATCATAACGTACACGCCGTGATGTCACAGTTGTACGTGGGAATAAAGGCTCTCTGCATCATAACGTACGCGCCCGTGATGTCACAGTTGTACGTGGAAATAAAGGCTCTCTGCATCATAACGTACACGCCGTGATGTCACAGTTGTACGTGGGAATAAAGGCTCTCTGCATCATGACGTACACGCCGTGATGTCACAGCTGTACGTGGGAATAAAGGCTCTCTGCATCATGACGTACACGCCGTGATGTCACAGCTGTACGTGGGAATAAAGGCTCTCTGCATCATGACGTACGCGCCGTGATGTCACAGCTGTACGTGTTGGGAGGGGCGGAGGCACGGAGGGAGGATGCTCACATTTCCCCTGATGTTGTGTTCCTTAAGTGGCCATTTTATCTCTGATAAAGGACACTTAGTGAAATTTGTTCTCTTCCAGTTAGACCCTTAGGCAACCCTCCTCTACTCACATGCACACACACACACACACACACACACACACACACACACACACACACACACAGACCTAAACAAAACACATCATTTGAGATTTAAATTACTGAACACAGACCCTGTTTCCTCTTGACTTCCGTTTCAAAACATAATCAAATCATTCTTCTTCAAGAGTCATTGAATATTCAATTACATCGTATTCTTAAATAACATTAAAGATAAATGATCAGGCCACTTGACCACGGCATCTGCTCTGACTTCAATAACAGTGTTCAGGCGAACACACGGAGGACACCACGGATGCAATTTCCTCCTCAATGTACAAGTGTTCATGTCGACGCTGAAGAAAGGTCAATCCCATTTCAAATACAGAAAGAAACAAATCATTTTTTTCTGTTATGATGAAACGTCTTTCTGTCCCCCGGCAGCTAAACATAACCCTTTCCTGCCTAGAAGAATGTGCCCTTTGTGGCACTGTAGAGAATCTTCTTGAAGGCCTTCCTGAAATCGTTGTTGAAGATGGTGTAAATGACCGGGTTGAGGCAGGAGTTGCAGTAGCCGATCCAAAAGAAGAACTTAAATAAAGGGTTGGGGATGCTGCAGATCTCGGGGCATACCGCCTGCAGAGAGTAGGAGAAAAAGAAAGGGAACCAGCAGATCACAAACCCCCCCATCACCACAGCCAGGACGAAGGTGAACCTCTTCTCCCTGTTCACCATGGCTTTGCGGCGGGATGTGGGCGTCCCCTGAAACTTCGGTGTTTCCTCCGGGGCCAGCTTGGTGGAGCCAGATGATGTGGCCATTGTGTTTTTGTATCTGCATGCCAGGTTCAGCATCTGAACTTTAAACCCTTTCCTTTGGGGCAATCCCAAAGTTTGCCCGTCAACGTTGTTTGTCTCTTCTTTGCCATTAACACCGTCTTCGCACATTTCTGAGCCAGAGCTCAATGAGTTCTCGGCGGGGGCTTCCCCTCCTTCGTTGGGATGCATCTGGGACTCTGTGTGGGTGATGGTACCAGTTAGGGGAACAGCTGAGAGGATTTGGCTGCCATGTTGAGGGATTAAAGGGGAGGAGGTGGATTTTTGGACTGGAGCATTACTCGAATTAGCAGGGTGCTGATTGTCCTGGCTTGCGGTTTTCTCAGGCGGGTTTTGAAATGAGGAAGTTGATTCAGAGCCAGGCCTTTTGGCCAGGCCTTTTTCTTGTTGGCCAGCTGTCATACCTCCTTGATCTCCATTCTGTTGTGACTGCTCAGATATCTTTGCTGGAGGCTCATTGGTTCCCGGGCTTGCATTTCCTCCTGCTGTCACTCTATTCTTCGGTCCAGGCGGGTGGCGTGTGTGCTGCTTCGCGATCTGATAAATCCTCACATACACCAGGATCATTATCACACAGGGGACGAAGAAAGAGCCGATGGTGGAGTAGAGAATATACCAGCGCTCGTTGTTGAGCTCGCACACCTCTTCGCCTCCTTCGCTCTTGTCCAGGCTGAGAAGAGGAGGGAAAGAGATAACCGCAGAGATCAGCCAGACCACGATGATGGCCGTCTTGATTCGTGTTGGGGTGCGTTTGGTTCCGTAGGACACGGGCCGAGAGATGGACAGGTAGCGATCCAGCGCTATGGCGCACAGGTGCACGATGGAGGAGGTGCAGAAGAGAACATCCAGCGCCAGGTAGATCTCACACCAAATGGAGCTGAACGCCCAGTAGCCCTGCAGCTCGTTAGCCAATGAGAACGGGATAATAAGCGTGGCAACTAAAATATCTGCTGCAGCCAGCGACACCAAGAACAGGTTCTGAGCCCCCTTAAGGGATCGTGACGTCAGGACGGCGATGATGACCAGGATGTTCCCGACGATGGTGAGGATCATCATGGAGGTAATGGCAATGGCGAAAGCTGCGGTGGCTTGTGGCGTGTAAGGCGCCGTCCTGGCGGTGCTCCGGTTGCAGGGTTGGGTGCCGGAGAGGAGGCTGATGTTCCGGTTGGGGAGTCCGATGAGCTCCGACAGGCAGGGGGCGTTCGCAGCTGCTGCCATGGTTTGGTGACACGGAAACTTACAGAGTTAGAGACGGTAAAAGGGTGTTTCTGTGGTGGACCATTGAGAAATAGAGTATTCCCCGGTTAGAGGAGAGACTGGGGGGCCGATGGTTGTAAGTCAAGGGGAAGCCATGTAATCTGCAAGAGAGAGACTCATTTTATTGTCAACATTTACTGTAAATGTTATTAAGTTTACATACATATACATAAAGAACGCATTCAGGACACACAACACATACACACACTGGCTGCTGCTACATTCTAAAGGGAAATACTCAGAGATCAGCATGGGGAACTTTCCATAAAATCATCTCTCAATGTAAATCACACCAGATATTAGGCTAACTGAAATAACAGCATGCCGATCTCTAGGTATGGTGAAGGGTATGTGATGATGGGGGTTATCCCAAAGGCCCAGGGAACTTCATCAGGATGCATCCTGATCCATGTAATAACTGGCCTTTAATAATAAAACTATGCCTGCCTCTTTTGGGAATTTATCATAGGGGGGTGTATACTTATGCCCCTGTATTTTAACATAGGGGGGTGTATACTTATGCCCCTGTATTTTAACATAGGGGTGTATACTTATGCCCCTGTATTTTAACATAGGGGGGTGTATACTTATGCCCCTGTATTTTAACATAGGGGGTGTATACTTATGCCCCCTGTATTTTAACATAGGGGGGTGTATACTTATGCCCCTGTATTTTAACATAGGGGGGTGTATACTTATGCCCCCTGTATTTTAACATAGGGGTGTATACTTATGCCCCTGTATTTTAACATAGGGGGTGTATACTTATGCCCCTGTATTTTAACATAGGGGGGTGTATACTTATGCCCCTGTATTTTAACATAGGGGGGTGTATACTTATGCCCCTGTATTTTAACATAGGGGGTGTATACTTATGCCCCTGTATTTTAAAATAGGGGGTGTATACTCATGCCCCTGTATTTTAACATAGGGGGGTGTATACTTATGCCCCTGTATTTTAACATAGGGGGGTGTATACTTATGCCCCTGTATTTTAACATAGGGGGTGTATACTTATGCCCCTGTATTTTAACATAGGGGGTGTATACTTATGCCCCTGTATTTTAACATAGGGGTGTATACTTATGCCCCTGTATTTTAACATAGGGGTGTATACTTATGCCCCTGTATTTTAACATAGGGGGTGTATACTTATGCCCCTGTATTTTAACATAGGGGGTGTATACTTATGCCCCTGTATTTTAACATAGGGGTGTATACTTATGCCCCTGTATTTTAACATAGGGGGGTGTATACTTATGCCCCCTGTATTTTAACATAGGGGGGTGTATACTTATGCCCCTGTATTTTAACATAGGGGGGTGTATACTTATGCCCCTGTATTTTAACATAGGGGGGTGTATACTTATGCCCCTGTATTTTAACATAGGGGGGTGTATACTTATGCCCCTGTATTTTAACATAGGGGGTGTATACTTATGCCCCTGTATTTTAACATAGGGG
The DNA here is from genome assembly GCA_013375575.1 of Percina caprodes. Taxonomy (NCBI): domain Eukaryota; kingdom Metazoa; phylum Chordata; class Actinopteri; order Perciformes; family Percidae; genus Percina; species Percina caprodes. The sequence goes on along the minus strand of JABXJD010000474.1, from coordinate 264,312 downwards.
TGTATACTTATGCCCCTGTATTTTAACATAGGGGTGTATACTTATGCCCCTGTATTTTAACATAGGGGGTGTATACTTATGCCCCTGTATTTTAACATAGGGGGGTGTATACTTATGCCCCTGTATTTTAACATAGGGGGTGTATACTTATGCCCCTGTATTTTAACATAGGGGGGTGTATACTTATGCCCCATCCCCTGTATTTTAAGGAAGAACATTTATTTATTTATGAGTCATTGTTCATTGTCCTTAAAGGTGGATTTTCATGGTTTATTGTGTAAATCTTCTGAGAGACGGACATCGGCTGGAAATGAGGGACTTTGGCGGATAGACTGTCATAACATTACTCAAAAATACACAATCAAATCATCTAGCATTCACTTTGTATTGGCGTTTTTTGCTATTCGACTTATATTGGACTCCCAGATTCCCTCCAACAGCCTCCATGCCTTCGGGACGGTGTCGTATGCTCTGCTCACTCTAAAGCCCCTTGACACAAATTTGTAATATTTTGCTTTTCCCATAAATAACACTTCTGTTTGCATGTATTATTTAAAAGCTATGTTTCTGCAGTCTGCTCAGTGATGACAGAAAGAAGCAGAGAGACATCAAAGTCCATGAGTCAGGATTTTCTTTTCTTGTTAACTGTCACTAAAGAGCCGACGTCTGCTGTCAGAGACATTTTGGATTTTTTTTTTGATGATTTTCATGTGTTTTTGTTGATTTGAAGAAGTCAGATTTGTTTGTTTTTTATTGCCTCCTGTGCAACATTTTCCTGATTTTAAAAACGTCCAGTGTCCATTTATCTTTCATCCTAAATCAAATCCTATATTCTATATTTCCATTCCTGCAGCTCTTTCTCTTCATCAGCTATACATGTCTTTATATGTGCACGTTTGACCAGGATGTCCTCGTTGGAGGGTGCAAGCTGCTCCATCGCTAAGAAATCCAAATATTCTATTATCCAAAACTGTAACAGTCAAACTTCTATGTTTCTGATCATTATAACGATCCCTCTCACCTGCAGAAATCCAGATGTTTCACAGTAAATACGTGGCTGGTGGACAGGGAAATCATAGATAACGGTAATCACATTACTTTTTCCCCCCAGAATCTTTAATGCCGACGGCGACATAAGAACAATCTCAAGCTATAAACCTCAAAATAAATGTAAAATCGTGTCAAATGTAGACTTACTTAATAAAAAGATCTCAGTCACTTCAGCTGCGCCAGTGCGTCATCCCACGCAGAGAACTTTAAAGTTGATTTTCTTGCACGAATACGCAGAGATTTCCAGTGAAAGTATCCGGGGAGGCTGCGCTGTGTGTCCGTTACACCGAGGCACAGAGTTGATCTCCACGCACGCACCGGGTCCAAAGAAGCGAACCGACTTCACCGAACGGGCCAAAAATACAATCCGGTAATCCTCTGGAGAAAATGGATGACCAGCAAAAAAGGAGACGGCAAGATTGTGGATTTTAAAAGCGGATCCATCCGCGTGCAGGGCTCCTGTTTACATCCCGGGTTGTGGTCTCAGATTGTGCTCGCACACGGAGATGTGGACGAACTGACGCGGATGTCACCGGATAAACGAGGACGCGCTTTTTTACGCACACCGTGTCCGCCTGTGCGCTTCATCCAGGCTCCTCTCCGGGGATGAGACGTGACTATTAGCGGCTCGAATAGAAAACACAAGACGGACTGAACTTTGAATGACAGAAACATTCCTATATTATATTTTTCTATATATTTTTCTATATTTTTTATGTGTTTCGTTCCACATTTGGACGCTTTTTAGGCGATTTTCAAAAACAGCACTTTTAGCGTGTATAGAGCCGACATATTTTCACATGTAAATCAGTAAAGTATGTGTTTATTTCCCCCAACACTAGAGTTGTGATGGTTGGTGTAGAGGAGACCAAAAACGGCTTCTCATAGTTTGGTTTCTGTCGACTTTGAATGAAGTAATAAGATGCTAAAATGACTATTTATTTACATGGAGTCTGGTGGATGTGGCGAGGCGAGCCTCAGTAATACAATATATAATATCTTACCCCAGTTTTTGTTAAAATATTAAATAGAGTGTATTTTAAAGGGTGAAGTGTTAAGTGTCTTATATACGTCTCATTTCAAGCAGCGAAACAATTCCTACAACTCAAAAAAACTCTCAGCTTCAGCACCAAATTATCTCTTCACACGTCGCTATAGAAACGAGGTGGGCGTCACTTAACAGGAAGCTGAGTCTGTTCTGGACATGTTGATGTGAAACCCACAGGGACCAGTTACACGCAAATACCCTAAAAAGGTAAAAAGCCCTCAGACCTCGGAGGGTTAATGAACCACAAACTGAAATGTTGAGTTGAATTGAACTTGATTCTTCAAACTGCATTGAAGTTGATCATTTACGTTAAGTTAACGACCAAGTTGAGCTGATTGGTTCCCTTGTGATGAACTTTTCTTCCACGTCCATCTCCTCGTGCATCACCCCTCAGCGGGCGGAGATGTTAACTCCTGTAATCTGTCTTCCCGGGACACCGAGCCCTGCAGCTGCAATCATTCCCACGGCGCCGGATGAGTCAGCTTCCCCACGGCGCTCCACCTCACCACACCAACTCATCCGCAGCCTTTCTGTTGGGCTTGAAAAGTTTTAATATATATTTAATATGAGGATTAAAAAGGCCAAATTAATTTCCTTAATCACCCCCTACACAGACACACACACTCTGGGTTTAACAGACTCTTTGTTAATTATTCCGGTCATTCTGAAACTGATCCCGGATCCATTTGTGACGTTTTAAAAGACAAAAACAAAGCCGGGATTGGATATTGGATGTAATGCATGTAAATGTATGCGTATCAGGAGCTTCTCTGTGGGCGGATTCACGCGGGAGGCCCAGAAGATTAATGTTCTGGCAGCTGCTGCAGATCATTTTCGTGGCAGTTAATGATCATTAATGTACATCTGAATTCATGGCGGAGCGAATGTGTCTGAACTTATGAAAGTTGGACTGAAAATCAGGACGGATTCACAAATTAGCTGCTGATTTCCTCCCGTTTAATGCTCTTCTTTTGACTTATAACAGAAGGAAATGTCAAAGCACCTCTTTGTTACTCTCGAGTGTATTTATGAATTGGTTCGTTCTGGGAATCTTCACGTGCAAAATAATAATAATACATTTATTTATAGAGCACTTTCCATCAAAGTGCTTTACAGCAAAAATACAGATTAAATACAAACAGTACAAAAAATTAAAATTAAAATCGAGACAGTAAAAATAAATAACACTATACAAATAGATCAAGGATAAATGAGCATTTAGGACTCATACGCAGCAGTGAATAAATAAGTCTTGAGCTTCGATTTAAATACCCCAATTGAACATGCCAGTCTAATGTCCACTGGAAGACTGCTCCAGAACGAAAAGGCTCGCTCACCAACTGTTTTTAACCCTGACCTTTGGTACCGTCAGCAGTCCTGACCCGTGAGAGCACCCGAGAAGGCACATAAGAGGTTAACAGGTCAGACAGACATACCGGTGCAAGGCCATTCATTATTTTATACGTTAAGAGCAAAACTTTGAAATCAGCTCTAACCTGGACAGGGAGCCAGTGAAGTGAGGCCAACACCGGAGTTATGTGTATGTATTTAGATGATCCAGTAAGAACAAAATAGTTAAAAAAAATCCAAAATTGGCTCATATTTTCAGTGAATGTCACAGCGGTCGCCATTTCATCCTGAAACTGGAGACTGTCCTCCGACAAAAAGCATCTCACGAGTCATCTGTCCATTCATGGTGGCAGTATCGTAGATATGAGAGCACCAAACTGTTTTATTCTATTTATTTTATATAACCTTATATTTTTTATTGTGCTTTTATTGTGTTATCTATTTATTCTGTATTATCGTTTTGTGCAGCACTTTGGAAACCGTGTGTTCTTTAAAATCGGATTGGATTGTGAGGAGTGTGTGTGTGTGTGTGTGTGTGTGTGTGTGTGTGTGTGTGTGTGTGTGTGTGTGTGTGTGTGTGTGTGTGAGAGATATAGGACCTTTGTTCCTCCCATCTAGTTGAAGTTTTCCATTTCATGTATTTTATGTTCCGTGTTGTCAAACGTTTTTAAATCAGCTCTTCATATTCCACATGCTCATATTCCTCATGCTGATGTTCCACATGCTCATATTCCACATGCTGATATTCCACATGCTCATTTTCCTCATGCTAATGTTCCACATGCTCATAATCCACATGCTGATATTCCACATGCTCATATTCCTCATGCTCATATTCCACATGCTGATATTCCACATGCTCATATTCCTCATGCTTATATTCCACATGCTGATATTCCACATGCTGATATTCCACATGCTCATATTCCACATGTTGATGTTCCACATGCCTATATTCTACATGCTCATATTCCACATGCTCATATTCCACATGCTGATATTCCACATGCTCATATTCCACATGTTGATGTTCCACATGCCTATATTCCACATGCTGATATTCCACATGCTGATATTCCACATGCTCATATTCCACATGCTGATATTCCACATGCTCATATTCCACATGTTGATGTTCCACATGCCTATATTCCACATGCTCATATTCCACATGCTGATATCCCACATGCTCATATTCCACATGCTCATATTCCACGTTGATGTTCCCCATGCTCATATTCCACATGCTCATATTCCACATGCTGAGATTCCACATGCTCATATTCCACATGCTGATATTCCACATGCTCATATTCCTCATGCTGATATTGACAGGTGCTGTATATTCCACATGCTCATATTCCACATGCTCATATTGACAGCTAGCTGTATATTCCAATAATCCTGTCCCTCTAAGGTCCTCATCATATCAGCTGTTTCAGATCAGAGCGACTGAACGGAGAGTTCACAGATAAGGATTAGAACAAAGCTGGAGATCAGCAAAAGGAGTAAATATGGAATCTTTTAGATGAGGAAGAAAAAGGGTAACACGCTGCAAAGATGTAAAAAAACAACTAAAACGTATAAACATGAAAGTGAGGCATGAATGGCAATGTGTACACGGATGGGAAGGTATTTCTTTATTTTATTTCTGCACATGTGCGTTAACCCTCGTCTTGTCTTCCCTTCAAAATTGAAAATCAACACTTGAAGCTTTTAATAGTTTTTAACCTTTTCTTACGTTTTTGTCCCTTTTTTTCAATGTTTGTCACTTTTTTTGACGTTTAACACTGCGTAACACTAACTTATTAACTTTAGTTTCAGTTATTTTTGGAATTTATGGTCAATAAAGCTCATTTATAGGAAATTATACCTAATGTTTGAGTTAGAAAAGCAGAAATTAGGAATTATTGAGACTAAAATTAAAGGAATGGATGTTGATAATCAGACTATAGATGCTGTTGTCCTTTTATAGACAGCTTCACAATCCTCCTGGAGCCAATAATTGTCCCTAGATGTCTCTCGGATTCTAGTTTTATTTTATTTATAGTTATGGCCTCGTATCTGGAAGTTAATTCAGCCAGTGAACATACATCTGTTTATTTCCTGTTTTCCGGTGAAGTTCACACTAGTTTCATGCCTTTCTGTCACATCTCCATCAGTCAGATTCTCTGTGTTCACTCAGAAGGAATCACTGCACATGGGGGGGGGGGGAAGGCGCTGGAAATGATATTCTGAACATATTAAGAGGCTAAAAACCCATTTCTAACTTGCCCTGTTGGAGCCTGTTGGGTGCTAACTCTAGCAGGAGGATAACTGTGTCGGCAGCACTCTGACAGACCTCCACATTTTTAAAAAACAGCTGAAATCAACCAGAATTCTCCTTTAAACGCTTTAGTTCACTCAGAGAGCCTTTTGTTTTTCAGATTTAAAGCTACAGCAGACAACAGCACGTCTTCATACCTGTCTGAGGGGAAGCATCGAGACAGACAGGGGGGGGGGGACGTCTTACAGGTTCTGATGCTGATACTTGTAACCGAGTATTTATGCACTGTGGACTTGTTACCTTTACTTATATAAAAGATTTGCAGTACTTCTTCCATCTTTGTGGATTCATGTCATACTGTGAGATTTGGTTGAGATAAATCTACACATTCAATCCAAAAACATGTAAAACTACAAGGAAGTTCATTATTTAGGAGGAAACTTTGTTTTTCCACCACATCTTTAAAGTTTTTCTTTATTCTTGTGACTTATCGTTTAAAAATACACACATTTCTAGAGATATTACTACACTTTACTGAAAAACTAGTTTTTCCAAACCTTTTCCCCGTGTAGACCTATTGACTATATGTTAAGCTTAATATCTGGATGTGTATGTTTACACCATATCCATCAAATCTGACATTACCTTTTGAATTTCAGCCTTCACAGCATTTGGAAAAGTAGCCTTTTATTTCAACAATAAGACAGAAACATACATAACTGCCTGATGTCATGTGAATAATAACAGATCTCGTGGCTCTCTGCTGGTGTTATTGGGACCTCTGGTGGTAACGGTTGGTGCTGCAGGGACCAGGATGGAGTGATGTGTATGATCTGTCTCCGGTTTGTTGGTAGAAACTTGCCCTCCGTTGTAAGCCGTGATGCAGGCGTCACCAACTCAGGCCCGTTAAGCCCCCGTTTGTGTTACCGCCCCTGACTTTCGTTTTTTTCTGGACACACCTGAAAAAAGAAAAGGAGAGTTAGCTTTTTTGGGCCTTTCAGTCTCATGTATTGACACTTTATCTGCAAAACCTAACAGTAACCAACACAGTAGTCCAGATCAATGAAGTACACCATCAGGATAAAGCCTGACATCTGGTGCGACAGGCGTCGTCCTCACCTTCCACTCTGTTCTCAAACTCTGTTCTCTTCGTGGAAAAAGCAACAAACGCCGAGCTACACGCTGAAAATATCTAGATTGGAAGAACATTTGGACGATGCAACAAGGCCGTCTGCTCGGTTCTTCAGAGGAATGATTGTATAGATTAATATGTTGAGGGCATCTCCTCTCTAACTGGGACGTTCTGGGACTGATTGGTGGGACTGTTGATGATGAAGTCCACACAGAGACACACTGGTCAGAGATAATGAGGTGTTCAGCTGATTTAAATAGCTCACGTTATGTGTTAACTTGGCGTTTAAGTTGCTTCCAGAGATACTCTGCTGCCGCCGTCGCTGCATCTGGAGCTAAGACATGCAAACCAGTCGGCGCATTTCTTCCTCCTATCCCAGAATGCATCTGGCGTGTAGCCAGTAAACAGAATCAAACCTACCACAGCTGTAGAGGAGTTGGATTTTCAGGACGTCCATGTTAGTCAGTCTAACTCTCTGTCCCATGTCCCTCACATCACTCTTGGGCACGATGGTGGGCAGGCCGTTGGCTGAAAACACATGACTGAAACAGGACAAACAGGGTCACGACCGAGGTTATCACACAGGGGACTATAGTACTGTAAACAGTTAACTACTGTATTTTCACTTTTTATCTTATGTTGTGTTTGTTTTGTATTTTACAATGAATACATAATACTGTAAAATTCACAGGAACTTACTGGACAATCGCAGTAAGTTACTGTGAATTTTACGTTACATCTGTTAGTGTATGGGCACAGGGCCAGGCAGCATGATGGGAACCATAGGATAGCAGATACTACTACTACTACTACTACTACTACTACTACTACTACTACTAGGGGACTTCCCATGATGCACTGAGCACTCCTCTCCATCTGTATGCAACCCCATCCCATTAATGCATGTTACTAACTCGACTTCTTCCCTTTCTTAGAGTCTTGCTCTTTTATGAAAAGCACAATGAGATTTGGCACTATATAAATTGAATCACTACTACTACTGACCCGATAGCTGCTGGTTAGTAAATACACAGGACCACCACAAGCAAGAAGTGTGCGTTAATATGTGGATTAATACTGGGACGTCTACACAACTGTGTGAGTCGACTGACTTCAAAAAGTTCACTTTACTGGAACCAAAGCTCAAAACACGTACTCATGTCTCATCTTTCGTCTATTCGTTATTTAGGTTTCTCTCCCGTCCCGTCCCCCGGGGACACGTACTGCAGAGTCTGGTGTTGACTGTTTTTATTCAACTCAACACCATATGCACCGGTGTTATTGTTGAATACATATTTCTAAAGATGTGAGGTTTCGTTGAGTTATTACACAACACATTCTGACCTTTTTGAATCTTGGGCCCGACAAATAACCCATATTTCAAAAAAAAAAAATAGGCAATACTAGAACCAAACTAGCTAACCCGCTTTAAATAGTAATTAAGACAAATAGTCAAAACTAAAAAACGAAAATGACCTTGGCCACAACATCTATGCATGACTGTGCGTCTGTACAATGTTTGTGTATCTTGGCCTCGTTACCTTCCGTAGTGCAAGATTGAGCTAACGTCGTAACCCAGTTCAAAGGTTTTTCCTCGTTGCACATCAAAGTTTTTCTGCATCCCTGAAACAGCAAACCAATGTTATTAATCACAGAACATAGTTATGTTTTTAAACCGCACCCTGTGGCATTTGGTCGTGTAGTCCGGTATGTTGGGGGCGGGGTGGAAGCTCACGTGTCACATCCACTGCGCCATCACCACCACTTCAAGCTTTTAACCTTGAATTAACAGATTACCGTCACTGGATTGCTTTCATGCTGGAAACTTAAACCCAATAGAAGTCTTTTACATTATTTGAGATTTTAGAGAGGTTGATCATCCCTCCAGAAACACGCCATGATGCGATCGCATGATTCAATGCATAATAAGCCAGAGCTGCATAGTTATGTGGGGGGCTGCATTTTTTCAAATAATGCCGCATGAATTTGAGCAAAAATAATGCAGGGCTTGCATGATTTCTTAATCTCGCATTTTGTTGCAAAAAAAAGTCAAATTTTCCCATTGCCATGGGAACGTTATAACGTGACAAACACGCGGCAAGACAAAGTTTAGTTTAAGTTGATGCAATTTCATCGCATTTCAGAAAACGAGTCGCATAATCAAGGATTTTTGCAACAATCACAAAAAAAAAAAAAAAAGAAGTGTTTGTCACATTGAATCTTCCATTTCTGTGTCTGCTGATTTGGTTGAGTTATGACTGAGAAGCAGTGCGATTTCTTTTGACTTCACGCCTTCTCTTCAACGCTCGTCGTCCCCTGGTTGAAGCTTTTATCTTAAAACAGTTTGTGTCCAGTACACTTTCCGTCAAACGACTAACAAAGCAGAACATTTGCAGACAACCAGAGATAATAATAGAGATGATCTTTCACCAAATACCAGCAAGCACAGGAATGTTACCTTGCATGATGTTGTTAGGAGAAATCGTGATGTACTTGTCGCGGTCCGCCCGGGTGTGTTCGTGGTAGAAGCCCAGAGCATGAAGGAGCTCATGGGCGATGTTTCCCACGGTGCACGTTGGGCCAATGAACACCGATTGACCTCCGCCGATGAAGCCCACGTATGACGCACAACTGGGAACATGACAGTTAATTATGCAAGCAAATGATCGATTGAGTCGGAAAACCCATTCAAACCTGCCGTAATTACTACATTAACAGAAGAAAATGAAACAGGCGTCAGTTCGCCGCGAGGCTGGCTTACCCTGCGCTGACTTCGAAGCGCAGGTAGTTGGACTCAGAGGTTCGCTTGTAGAAGGACACACAGGTGGGACTGGACAGCATCGCCATGGCAGCGAGGATGTCGTTGTTCCGAGCGGCTGCAAAACACGACACGGCATTAAGACAGACACGGATGCTCGTTTGTTCCAGAAAGAAACGCGCTCTTTAGACCAATCAGTCGTCTCGGGCGGCGCCGAGCTCCGGACGCCGCGACGGCAGCTCTGCTAAATAGTCTCAGGAAGGAACATCTGCACCCCCCGCAGAAGAAAACACCAGATCAGATATTTTATTCAATTTTATAGCTTGTGATTATCCATCAACATCCTCTGATCTTAAATATAAAAAAAAAAAAAAAACTGCTTTAACTCAAAAGTTAGCTAGAATTTCATGGGCTATATGTTCCAGATATACCAAATAGTGGTAACAAGTTGTTAGTGTACACTGGTGGAAGTCAACACGATACAGTAACGTGAGCCATTATAAAACTGCACCACAATGCACTAATGCAACAATTGGTTTTATTTAATTAAGCAGTTGCACACTCTTCGTATATGTATTTGTTCTTATATTTTATTACCATTTCATGTATATTGGATCCTAGTATTTCATTTATATTCTGTGTGACTGATTTTGCTGCTGTAACACTAGAAATTCCCATTTTATTGGATCTCTATCTATCTGATACATGGCTACACCTCATTATCTCTGACCAGTGTCTCCGTGTGGACTTCGTCCTCAGACATCCCACCAATCAGTCCCAGAAGGTCGCAGTTAGAGGGGACGCCCTCAACATATTCTTATTAATCTTTACAATCATTCCTCTAAAGAACCAAGCACTTGTGTCTTGTTGCATCGTCCAAATGTTCTTCATAACTTAACATTTTTAGCGTGTAGCTGCTGGTTTTTTGAGTTTAGAACATAAAAGAAAGCCGCCAAACTATGTGGTAACTGAAGCGTCGGGGTTTGTGGTATTTTTGGTGCCCAGCCTGTGCCTCTAGTGTTTGACGTCTACGCCCCGTGTTGTCTCCGAGACCGGGCTTTGTCACGTGTTCAGGTTGCAGGCAGCTAGCGGATCAAGGACAGACGGCTACGATTTGTGACAAATGAAATCACTGAAACCGTGCAGGAACTCCCCGTGCACCTTTAATCCACGCAGACCTCTTACCTAGCTCTGGGTGGATTTCGTATGGGATGTTTGGGGTTGGCCAGATGTTGTCAGCTGCGTTCCTGTCACTCTGTGGACGACAAAAAGTCCAAATAAACTTCCAAGCGAGTGCAGAAAAACTGAGATTGAGAAGTGTGTTGGCTGGGAGCAACAGAATGAAATCTGCCTCACCAGGGATCCCAAAAATGAAATAAATCACTAAACTTTGCACATCGGTCCAGTCCTACTCTAAAACTTCCTTAGGGGGTTGTCCTCGGGTCAAATTGACCAAAGTGTTTTATATCAGAAATATGGATTTCTTTCAATCAAATGGCCCAAAAATAACACTGATGATTCCATACAATGTTTCAGGTAAATTAATGATTACTTTCATTAAATTTTTTAATTTAATCTTATAGCATCCTCTGATCTTAACTATTAGTCAAAATAATTCATAATTTCTCCGTTTAAAAAAAAAAAAAAAAGGAGTCCACTAGACAAATTTGGCGCTAAAACACAAGAGCGTGTCTTCTACTGCTGCTTTGACAAGTCCTGCAATGTTTGTGTCTTAACGTTAAAACATTCCTAAAAATACATTTAAAGAGGACGTTTTACTCACCGGCAACACCATGTCTCCCTCCATTACTGCTGTGTTGTTCTCGGACATCAGCTCTGTCACAAATAAAAACAAATATTTCAGATTTTCTTTCAACTTTTCTTCTCACCTGCAACTTAAATACACACATTGCAATTTCCTGTCTGGTGTCAGATCAGAACAGAAGTGAACTTAGGACACTTTCCAGGTACCAGACATAAGAGTTAGCATTTGATGGAGAAGCTTCCAGCAGAGCTGCAGATATTAACAGAAGTACTGACCGTACACAGTCTCTGGGTAAGACTCCATGTAACGAGCCGTCCTGGAGGGCCAGTCACCTGGAAAATCTGGTAAAAACACAATTAGACTTTCAACCAGCGGTGGAATGTAACCGAGTACTTTTACTCCAGGTGTTGAGGTACTTGTACTTTACGAGTCTTTTTCATGTCACTTTCTACTTCTACTCCACTACATTCATCTGACAGCTTTAGTTACTTTACTAGTTAAGATTTCGGTCCCGGGACCTTCTAAAGAAGGACAAAAACACACAAAAAGCACCAAAAACTTTGGAAAAAAAAACGACCTAAATACAAAAACCTTGCAAATTTACTTTTTAAAATGCGGCTAAAACTCAAAGAAAAAGAAACAAAAAACTCTGAAAACAGCTGAGTGTTGATGACGACTCGGGGAATATCAATCTGATGATGACTACTAACAGGTGCTTGGATCCTTCACTCCTCTACATCAGGACAGTCTTCTTTACTTTTAATACTTTAACTACATTTTCCTGATGATACTTATTTCACGTCTTTACTGCAGGACTTTAACTTGTAATGGAGTATTCTTACAGGGTAGTGTTGGTACTTTTACTGCAGTACAAATATCTAAATACTTCTCCCCCCCCCCCATTGACCCTAACCCTATGAACAAGTTGATTGCCTGTAATCCGAACCCACCTGAATCTTTAGCAGCTCCGGGTGGAGGACGGGAGTCCACTAGACAGAGACACAAGAGACCAGAGAGGTTGATGATGAGAGACATTTCTTTGGCAGAGTTGTTTCAAGTGCAAGTTTTTCCATTTATTAAACACAAAAAAATAAATAAAATACAAATCAAGTTTGGCACCAAAGACAAAACATTCCTATATAAAAACCCATAAATATACATAGCTCCAGCCCTCTGGAGACTTAAAGAAACACATTCATCTCTGTGATTGTCAAGACTTTAATCACTTCAATCCTTCCTCAGTTAGTAAGCGATTGGAGGCGACCAAAACAAAACAAGAAAAATCAAATGTTTGATTTTTTCCCCCAGAAAGTTGAATCCATCGAGTTGATTTCTTACCGTTTGTAGAGCACTCGGCCAACAGAAGAGCAGCGAGGAGCAGAGGCAGCATGGTGTCACGGGTCAGGACTCAGACTGACTCTAGCAGCTCACTGATGACTAACAGCTGGTTCGTCTCATTAAGTCAAATCACCTGGAGGCTCCGCCTCTTTCCTCCCTGTGGAGCTGAAACAGCTCCTGAGGCTCCACATCCACCCGTTACTCTGCACTGTGTCGTTACTTTGCAGATTAAAATGTATTAAAGGTCTAGAAGATATGATGCATTAGTAGAAATAGAAACTCCCTGAAAGGCTTTTCTCTGCCACTGAATGTAACTGAAAGCCTTCTCTCTGATCTAATGGTTGTAGTTTTGGCTTTAGCTCTCACAGATAGCTTTATATGTCACACCTGCACAGGTACACAGTGATATGATACAAGCCTCCGGGCCACACGCTCTAGCCTTGTATTGTCTTCCTGTCAACCATAAAAATATATATATATATACATATTCTTTTTACTTCTGCAGCGCCCCTCCCCTTCAGCTCTGTGTGTTGCCATTCTTTAAACTGCCTCTTTGTCCTTTTGTTTTTTTCTTCAACATTTGTATTGTTGACTTGAATTTACCCAAAACCCAAATGCAACAGAAAGAAACGCTGCGTCCAGATTACACAACAGAGGTTGTCCAGGTCTCTAGGGGGAGCAGTAAGTGGAACAGCTTGATTTGACCAGAGACAGACACACAGAGAGACAGACAGAGCGGGACGGATGGACAGAGAGAGCACAGATGAGGGGTTTGTTTTGGAAACAGGAAGCTAAGTGTAGTAAAGAGAAAATCATGCACATTAATCATCACATTATAAAAGAGCAACAGGTTTCCATGGCTACCGTGCTAACAGTTAGCCGTGGATATCACTGGAAAGTAGAACACACAAATCTAATGTCAAATTAAGATGTTTTTCTCTTAATTGGCTCGTGCTTTATTTATGTGCATGTGGTTTTTAAGTTGCAGTGTTTGCCCCCCCCCACGTTAACAACCAGTGATGCCAGAAAGGCTGCCCTCTATGGGCCGTTACCAAAAATAAAATTATATATATATATATATATATATATATATATGTGTCTTATTTTTCAAAAATGTATTTCTTCACTAACTTCCGAGGCGGGGCTAGCAGGGAATTGCCCGTAACTCGGGTTCTGCTGTAGCACTCCTGTCTGAAATTGACGGAGACATCCACCACCACGTCTCAAACATACGGACCAGGTTTTGTTAAAATCCGACAAAGGAAGCAAAATCGCATCCATTATAGTGATGAAACATTTTCTGTAGAGCGTTAAACCAGTTGAACTGGTTTTGCTCAGCTATGTGCAGGCACCCCCAACTCTGCAGTCTGATCTCAGCGTGTGAATGAATTTCTATATTTTTATCTCTTCGTAGTTCGTCTCTTTGCGTCCCTGTACCCCGTATTCTGGATCTTTTTACCCAGGGCGTTGTTCATATGCCATTCAGAGATTTACAGGCGACAACATATTTACAAAAACATTTATTAACAATCTGAACATTGATTTTTACTTTAAAATATTTTTTTAAATTAATAAATAAAAGCTAATCTAGCATTTCTTTGTGGTGTTCTTGTGGCGGCGTTGGGGTGCTGCAGGGAGCCGATGGAGCGGCAGAATCACCCCCACCGCTGGTGACACCATGAGGAACGTTTTCACTCCCCATCTATTCCTGGACGTCTGGTAAAAAGTGGGGGAGAGGAGAAGCGTAGTTAGCATTTTGGAACCAATCAGAAACCAGAGTAACAAACACCAGAAACCAAGCGTAAAACATAGAAAACAAAATCAGGACAGGTTACACCGAGACAGGAGAGAGAAACTGTCACATCACTACACACTACTAGGTATTAATAGCTAATCAAAAGCCTGACCCCCCCCCCGATGTGTGCACGTCTACATGTATTTGCAGCAGCATTTTGTACAAGTTGGAGTTGTGAGCTGGAGGTTTGATTCCGACCAACATGGAGCATCACAGTAGTCCAACCTTGAACTAATAAAGCATGAATGCCCTTTTCTAGATGGTGCCTGTCGCTGAGGAAAGGCTTAGCTTTAGCCAGGAGACGCTAACGTTGTTGATTTGCTTGTCAACTTCCATGTTGCAATCAAAAGTAACCCCCCAAATTTCTGACAGCTGGCTTAAGATATGAAACCAGAGCTCCCAAACCCAACTACAGACACTTAAAGAACAGATTACCACAGCTGTAGAGGAGGCGAACTTTCTTGATATCCGTGTTTGTTAATTTCACTCTCTGTCCCATGTTCTTCACATTTCTTTTGGGTAGGATCGTGGGGAGGCCGTTGGCTGAAAAAACCCCTCTGAAATGTGACAAATAACACAAAAATCTATGCATGCACACATGTACAAACATGTACAATGCTTGTGTATCTTGGACACGTTACCTTCCGTAGTGCATGATTGAACTCAAGTCGTAACTCAGATTAAAGGTTTGGCCGTTTTCCACATTGAAGTTTCCCTCCATCCCTGCAACACACAACACGTAGTATTCCACTCAAGTAGAAGTAAACTCCCTGTTGTCAAACTATCAAAGCACAGTATTTGTACACCAAAAGGAGCCAGTTGAGGTGGTTCAGGCATCTGGCAAGGATGTGTCCTGGGGGCCTCCCTAGGGAGGTGGTCCAGGCACGTCCGGCTGGGAGGAGGCCTCGGGGAAGACCCAGGACTAGGTGGAGAGATTATATCTCCAACTAGGCCTGGGAACACCTCGGGATCCCCCAGTCGGAGCAGGTTGATGTGGCTCGGGAAAGGGAAGTTTGGGGTCCCCTGCTGGAGCTGCTGCCCCCGCAACCCAATAGCGGATGAAGATGGATGGAGTATTTGTACACAGCTAGAAGCTAGTGCTGAACTATGAATAAATGACACACAGGAACGTTACCTTTCAAAATGTTATCGGGAAGAATTGCGATGTGCTTCCGGCGGTCCGCCCTGGTGTGTTCGTGGTAGAGGCCCAGAGCATGAAGGACCTCATGGGCGATCATTCCCACGGTGCACGCTGGGCCAATTAACACGGGTTGCTCTCCGCCGATGAAGCCCACGTATGACCCACAACTACAACGTTACAGTTGATTAAGGAAGCGAAGAAGGAAACGTAAGAATTCAGATAACATGGCTTTCAAAGTTCCAAAGTTATTTGCTTCCATAGATGATGCACAGACCTTTACGCTTTAATTATTTTACGGTGTAAAATGATAAGTCCCAGCTGAATACATCATAATAGCTAAACTCTAGGCTGTCATACCCTGTGCTGAATTCGAAGAGCAGGTAGTCCGTCTCAAAGGCTTGCTCGTGGAAGGACACACAGGTGGGTTTGGACACCATCGCCATGGCAGCGAGGATGTCGTCTGTCTGACCGGCTGCAAAACACACAGCAGTAAAAACAGAGAAATTAGCATTTTGTTTTAAGTGGATGCTTCTTTAATCCACACTCGGACCGCTTACCCAACTCTGGGCTGATTTTGTACGGTATCTCTAGTGTCGGCCAGATGTTTTCCACTGTGTTCCTTTCCCTCTGTAGACGACAAATAAACTGACGTTAATTTCAAGTGTGTGCAGACACTCAGATAAAAGTGACAAAAAAAAAATAGATAATCTCGTGTTTGCAGATATTCTTACCATGAAATCTGCCTTCCCATGATTAAAAAAAATTACCGAAACTTTGCACACAAGTTCCGTTCTTAGCTAAAACTTCCTTAACTGGCTTCGAACTTTGAAAAATACATAAATCAGCCAGACATGCTAGCACAAATGTAGATTTCCCAATTAAATTAACAAATTGGTTAACACACCTACTGTAAATCAGATGCATTTAATAATCTGAGTGCTTTCAAATCAAAAGGTTCTCATTAGTGCAACTTAAATTTAAGCCCAGTCAACTTAAAGTTGTCTTTCCAACTCAATTATCTGCTTTAACCAAAAGTAGAATACTGCTTTATTACATAAGTTCTAGTTGTATGGTTCACACGTAATTAACAAGTTACCTTAGCTTAATTTAGCTTTTAAGACAATTCAAAACTTTAAGTTGGTTGAGGGGGGAAAACAGGGGATGCCCGTCCTCTGTCAGCGCTCTAACCTGCGGCTGATTTCTGAGGACTCTGGTTACCTGGTCCTCAGGTCTCTGCAGGGTAAATCCAGACAGCTAGCTAGACTATCTGTCCAATCTGAGGACTATGGTTACCTGGTCCTCAGGTCTCTGCAGGGTAAATCCAGACAGCTAGCTAGACTATCTGTCCAATCTGAGGACTATGGTTACCTGGTCCTCAGATCTCTGCAGGGTAAATCCAGACAGCTAGCTAGACTATCTGTCCAATCTGAGGACTATGGTTACCTGGTCCTCAGATCTCTGCAGGGTAAATCCAGACAGCTAGCTAGACTATCTGTCCAATCTGAGTCTCTGTTGACGACTAAAACTACTTTGAACGTACACACGTTCCACCAAAACAACTTCCTTCCCGAGACTATTTAGCACCGTGGCTCCGTCCTCCCATCCAGAATGCTGTGTGGACTAGACAGACCTTCTGGGCAGTGCTGTGGAGGAAGGTCTGGCCATGCGAGACTGATATAAATAGAAATAATCATATTTTTCAAACTAAATGTACACCCAATTGAGCTGAAATTATTTCTGCTTTAAGAAATTACAAAGTCCACATTTTTTCTTAAGATGTTAACCTGTAGGCCTTCTAAGAAACTCCTTCCAGGGTTTGACACCAAAATGGCTCCAGTGCATCTATAAACTGTCCTTCATAAACGATCCAGGCAGATTTTTTCAAAAATTGAGCATGCAGTGTTATCAAAATGTTTAACTGTAAACTAAAAATTCTTGCTTATACATTTGCCATGTTAAAGAAGAACACCGTGGTACATTTCAGAATTATAACTCAAAAACTGAATTTTTTTTCATCCCTAACAAGTCCTGCATTTAAAGGACGTTTTACTCACTCGCAACACCACGTCTCCCTCCACTGCTGCGTTGTTCTCGGACATCAGCTCTGTCAAAAATAAGAAAAAAATATTTCAACTTCCTGTCTGGTGTCAGATTAGAACAGAAGTGAACTTAGGACACTTTCCAGGTACCAGACATAAGAGTTAGCATTTGATGGAGAAACTTCCAGCAGAGCTGCAGATATTAACAGAAGTACTGACCGTACACAGTCTCTGGGTAAAACTCCGTCCTGGAGGGCCAGTCACCTGGAAAATCTGTTAAAAAACACACAATTAGACTTTTAAAAACACAAAAAACACCTAATAAATGTAGTGATTGACTGTAATCAAACCTGTACCTTTCTCAGCTCTCGGTAAAGGACTCGAGTCGACTAAAACGAACGAGATCAGAGAAAAATCGTGTTAATTTCATTCATTGCACATGCAAAATCATATTCAATTTTATTCATAATCAAATCATGACAAGTTATCGAGACACTTTACAGATAGAGCAGGTCTAGACCGCTCTATGAATTACAGATCCCAACAAACAAACTAGTGCGACAGTGGTGAGGAAAAGCTCCTTTTAGGAAGAAACCTGGGACAGACCCAGGTTCTTGGTAGGCGGAGTCTGACGGGGGCTGGTGGGGGGGTGATGAACTGTGGCAAAAAACGGTCACAGTAAAAGATAATGGGACAGTGACTACAAATGGTAGTCGTAGTAGTTCCTGTCATAGCAGGGCGCTGCAGGGTGTAGCGTGGCACAGCATGTACGTAGTGGATGGATGGATGGATGGATAGATAGATATCAAACTAATAAATATACATAGCTCCAGCCCTCTGGAGATGCTGTTATATTTAGATCATGATGATTCTCAAGACTTTAATCACTTCAATCCTTCCTCAGTTAGTAAGCGATTGGAGGCGACCAAAACAAAACAAGAAAAATCCAACGTTTGATTTTTCCCCCAGAAAGTTGAATCCATTGAGTTGATTTCTTACCGTTTGTAGAGCACTCGGCCAACAGAAGAGCAGCGAGGAGCAGAGGCAGCATGGTGTCACGGGTCAGGACTCAGACTGACTCTAGCAGCTCACTGATGACTAACAGCTGGTTCGTCTCATTAAGTCAAATCACCTGGAGGCTCCGCCTCTTTCCTCCCTGTGGAGCTGAAACAGCTCCTGAGGCTCCACATCCACCCGTTACTCTGCACGGTGTCGTTACTTTGCAGATTAAAATGTATTAAAGGTCTAGAAGATATGATGCATTAGTAGAAATAGAAACTCCCCAATAGTGCATCAAATGCTGCCGACACGTTTTCAAGTTCTACAGAAGAGAAAATTTGTCATGAGTGACAGAAATTTTAAATAAAATACATACAAGAACATAAAAGATAGAAAATATACAAATCTGTATGTTTGTGTTTAAAAGAAAATGTCACAAAACTGATTTAGCTTCAAGTCTTAGATAATATTTTGTTAAAAATTCACATTTTTGAAATGAGCCAATGGGACAGGCGGAGAAGCTTCATCTTCCTCTGTGCAACAATAATACTCAACAAGGTCCTTCACACACATATGCACGATACTTATGAAGAAATAAACATAAATTACAAAATACAAGTTAATGTGAAATACTGCATTGAGGGGGTGTAGCCATTTATCTCTGGGTGGTGTTGCCCTGGCCTCCAGCCCTACTGGCAGTAATCTAGGAGTTCTTTTAGATCAGGATATCTCCTTTAACGCCTCTAAAACCAACCTCAGAACAGCCTTTTTTCATCTTCGTAACATCAGGAACATCCGGTCTCAGAACGAAGCTGAAAAACTAGTCCATGCATTTGTTACTCCCAGGCTGGACTACTGTAATTCTTCATTATCAGGATGCTCAAACAAGTCCCTTAAGACTCTCCAGCTGATCCAGAATGCTGGATGTGCTCTGACAAGATCTAATAAAAGAGATCACATCTCTCCTGTTTTAGCTTCTCTGCATAGGCTTCCTGTAAAATCCAGGATTTGATTTAAAATCCTTCTCCTGACCTACAAAGCTCTTCATGGTCAGGCACCATCTTATCTTAAAAAGCTCTTAGAGCCTTATTGTCCAACCAGAGCACTGCGCTCCCAGGATGCAGGGTTACTGGTGGTTCCTAGAGTCTCTAAAAGTAGAACGGGAGCCAGAGCGTTCAGCTATCAGGCTCCTCTCCTGTGGAACCAGGTTCCAGTCTGGGTCCAGGGACCAAAGTGTTCAGCTATCAGGCTCCTCTCTTGTAGAACCAGGTTCCAGTATGGGTCCAGGGACCAAAACGTTCAGCTGTCAGGCTCCTCTCCTGTGGAACCAGGTTCCAGTTTGGGTCCAGGGACCAAAGTGTTAAGCTATCAGGCTCCTCTCCTGTGGAACCAGGTTCCAGTCTGGGTTCAGGAGACAGACACCGTCTCCACATTTAAGAGTAGGCTTAAGACTTTCCTCTTTGGTAGAGCTTATGGTTAGGGCTGGCTCAGGAGAGTCCTGAACCATCCCGTAGTTACGTTGCTATAGACCTAGACTGCTGGGGGACTTCCCATGATGCACTGAGCAACTCTCTTCTCCTCCTTCTCTCTATCTGTATGCAACCTCATCCCATTAATGCATGTTCCTAACTCAACTTCTTCCCTTTCTCTGAGTCTTGTGCTCTCTCGTCCCTCTTCTCTCTCCTCCTATTGCTTCCTCCAGATGTTTCTGGCTCTGGATCTGTGGTTGGAGTCACCTGCTCCCTCCATGTTCCTGGTCGACACCCTCTGCTATAATTCTTCATGTCCCTCTCTGTCTGTCTCTTCTCTGTCTGTCTTTCTCTATTCTCTCCTGTGGAACCAGCTTATTACAGGAAGCTTTCTTAGTTCTTGTCAGAACGCGCTGCTTCATTCTGGATCAGCAGGAGAGTCTTAAGGTACTTATTAGTCTGCTGATAGTAAGGAATTACAGTAGTCCAGCCTAGAAAACAAGGCAACAACTTGGCCAGAGACTAGAGTGAATGGAGCTATATATGAGTCAAATGCAGTGATGTATTTTTGTGCAAGAGTGAGTAAACATTGACACCCATGGCGGCGACCATGCGCAGCCTGGATGTGGAGTGGTTTGAGCACAGGAACTGCAGAGTGAGACGTGCTTTCAAGTCTCCAAACACCACAAATGTCTCCAATAACACCAGTAAAAGTCGCCAGATGGATGATGATTTGTTTGTGTTACAATAGTCCAACCACTTGCATTTTAACATGGGGGGAATATTCGTGATTCTTCCCCGTGCCTACTCCCCTCTGGTTGGGAACCACTGGCCTAAATAATTGATTGTAGTATTGGAAATCTGCAAGGCTGTAATTCCTCTGGCTGTTTCTTGCTTGCCAGGTATCCATGGTGATCATGTGACTGCAAAGTATTACATGGTTTAATTTGTTGTGCTGCACGGCTCTCTTTCACTGGTGCAGCTCCTCTATTCACCGTGTTCAGGTCTCGGTTTCAGCTACAGAGACTTCTCTTCTATCTTCTTTGTTGGGAGCTGCACATGCTCAGTAGCTCGGTAAGATCCATCAGCTGATAACTCTTTCTCCAGCTTTGGTCAGTCCAAGGCAGGATCAGCTGGGAGACTTCTTCTAGACCAGGGACACAACAAGGACAGGAAGTAGAACAGTAGTTCTTTTGAAGATTATGGTCCACTAGTGGCTGTTGGAGCAGTGTTTTCCATTGAGAACGAGCTAGCATGCTACGGTTAGCCACCTCGTCTCTAGTGACGTAGAAACTCGTGCAGATGTAGAAGTGTGTGTGTGTGTGTGTGTAAACACCAGACACGAAACGGTGGCAGTAGCTCAGTCCGTAGGGAGTTGGGCTGGCAACCGGAGGGTCGCTGGTTCAAGTCCCCGTACGGACCAAAGTATGGTGGTGGACTGGTAGCTGGAGAAGTGCCAGTTCACCTCCTCGGCACTGCCAAGGTGCTCTTGAGCAAGGCACCAAATCCCCAACTGCTCAGGGCACCTTTCCATGGGCAGCCCCCCCCACTCTGACATCTCTCCATTAGTGCATGTGTAGGACCTGAACGTGTGTGTAATAACAGAGTGTAAAGTGTAGTGTAGTAAAGTATATTATACACATTATTATTGACGTAGAAAGCCGTGCAGATGTAGAATTGTGTATGCGTGTGACACAAAACACCCCAAATCCCAGAAAAAGAGATTTGTTCATTAAAAGGGCACTTTAATGGATGGATTTTAAATGCACACATTAGTTGGGTGCAACTAACCAATCATATTCTTATCGAAAAAAAGAACGTCAACAATTTTTTTCCCAACTTTATTGTAGATTTTTTATTTATTTTTTTAACATTCATGATGGCTTTTAAGACATTGTTTTTTGAAGATGAAAAAAAAATTTTTTTTATACTTTTCATAGTTCTTTATAACATATTGTGTTCTTGTCTGTGTGTCACTGCAGGTCACACCCTCCCAGTACAGCTGTGAACCTGCAGACACATCTGGACTGGACGTCCCTCTACAGTAAAATAACATCTCAACATTTTGAGCTTCTGGGGCTCCCCGAATGTTTTTCTCATCACTTCTAAAACTTCAATAAAAGCAAATAGACCTCAAACTAATTTACAAAAACTTTTAGAAAAGCTAATAAATGTCGAAGAAAGTGTCAAAAATTGTTAATAAAAGCAAAAAAAATAAGATAAACATAAAACGTGTCAACCCATAAAAAAACATAAGAAATAGAATGACAACAATCAGCTGTCAGCAACAAACATGGAGACTAAATAAGACAGAGAGTTAAAACTCATTAACCCTTAAATGACTTCTGTCTATTTCACTTCACACAGCTCAGCAGAGACTCCACTATAACCAACAAGCGCTAGTCCAGCATAGAGGGGCTGAGTGAACGTGGTCTGGACTCTGTGGAGGAGAGTCATTGTTTCAGAGACGCTGTAGAAGGACAGAATACCTGCACTGTGATCCAGGTACACTCCTACTCTGGAGGACCCAGGACCTGAGACGGGAGTTTGGACATCGTTGGACCAAAATGTATAACTGTTGTTTTTACAATATAAAGCCCAAGATTTGTCATTTCGTCCAAATCCACATTCATCCGACGCCCCCACTCTGCTGATATTCTTGTATGCGACTGCTACGTCAACTCCTCTCCCTCTCCTCTCCACCTCCCAGTAACAACGTCCAGTCAGACTCTCTCTACTCAGGACCTGCCACTCTTCAGTGAATCTGTCTGGGTGACTAGAATAAGACTGATGTTGACTCATTACTGTTGCTTTCCTGTTCCCCTCAGATAACAACAACCAGGTGTATGCTGTGTTTGGATCCAGTGTGATTTCACGTGAATATTGTAAGAATCCAGCTCTGGTCTTGGGCTCTGGTTGTGGCAGTAAAACGTCCACTTCAGTCCCTGTCAGTGAGACGTTTGTCCTCTTCTCTCTCAGGACGTCCTGTAGTTTATCTCTGAGCTCTGACACGGCCGCTGTCACGTCCTCAAAGCAGCTCAGAGGACGGATCTGGATGCTGGATGCTGATTGGCTGAGTGGTGCCAGTGAGGGGTAGTTGTGTAGAAACTGGTTGTGATCCTCTGTGTGTGAGAGCTTCTTCAGCTCAGCGTCTTTCCTCTTCAGCTCAGTGATCTCCTGCTCCAGCTTCTCCTGAAGCTCTCGGACTCGACTCACTTCCCTTTCCTGCTGGGATCTGACCTGCTGCTTCACATCAGAGCTTCTTTTCTCCAGGAGACGGATCAGCTCAGTGAAGATCTTCTCGCTGTCCTCCACTGCTTCATCAGCAGAGAGATTGATGGCCTCCGCCTGCTGTTGAAGCAGCTTCACATCTTTCTCTCTGTCCTGGATTCTCTGCTGGATGTTGAGTCGACTCCCCTCGAGCTCTCTCTGCTTCTCAGCTCCCTCTTCTTCAGCTGAGACTTCCTCATCAGAGCAGAGATAACAGATAAGCTGCTGATTTGTACGACAGAACATCATCATCTCATCATGACGAGAGCAGACGTTCTCCTGGAGCTTCTTGGACGGCTCCACCAGCTTGTGTTTCTTGAATGTCTCTGATTCATAATGAAACTGAATGTGTTTCTCACAATAAGAGATCAGACATTGCAGACAGGACTTGATGGCTTTGAGTTTCCTCCCGGTGCAGACATCACAGGCCACATCTTCAGCTCCAGCATAGCAGTGACCAGCAGGAGCAGCTTGGAGTCCAGTCTTCTTCAGCTCCTCCACTAAATCTGCTAACATGGTGCTTTTCAGCAGGACAGGCCTCGGTGTGAACGTCTTCCTGCACTGAGGACAGCTGTAGCTGTCCTTACCATCCTCTCCATCCCAGTGGCTTTTAATACAGTTCATGCAGTAGCTGTGTCCACAGGGAGTAGTCACCGGATCCTTCAGTAGATCCAGACAGATGGAACAACAGAAGGTTTCCCGGTCCAGCTGAACTCCTCTCTGCGCCATCTCACCTCTCGCTCAGTGACAACGACTGTCTCTGTGTCTCTCTGCAGGTTAACCCCTCCCAGCGCTCGTCTGCTGAACATAAAAACAGGTTTTACAGTCATCACCACTTCAGGGAAAGAGTCGGACATTTACAGACAGAATTACAGAAAAACATACTTTATATCCATGATTTATCAATATTAATCCTCCACACAGACGACACCTTTAAGCACATTTACACTGAACCGCAGCCTGTTTTTACTCAAACAAACACCTTCTTTTACTGATAAATTACTGATCCACTGCACCTTTTACACTAAACTAGAGGTGTTAGTCTTCCTCTGTTATACCATTTAAAATTAATTTGTTTTTTATATTCTAATAGTTTAATAATAAATGTTAAAATGCAGCCTGGACTAAATATGTACTACACTACTCAAGCTTATGCATTGTCAATACTAAGAGTGTCACAATATCAGTCACAATCTTAAATGATGCGAAGACGTGCAGGCGCCGCATCGACAGAACAGCATAGTATCGCAATATTTTCAGTGGCAATACACAGGCGTCAAGTATGGATCTTTAATTATATATATTATATGTGATGGTCAGTTGGTCCCATTTTGCAGCAATAACATTGAAGTGAGATGAACAAACAGAGAAATGTTTCTTTTTAGATGAAACATGTTGATAAGTTTCCTTTTGGGGAAAAATTAGAAGTTGGAAAAAAGGTTATAAATTGCAAATTATCACAGAAAATATATATATATATATATATATATATATATATATATATATATATATATATATATATACATACACACCTTCTCATTCAATGAGTTTCCTTTATTTTATTATTTCCATTGTAGATTCTCACTGAAGGCATCAGAACTATGAATGAACACATGTGGAATTATATTATTATATTTCTAAAGTAGAAATAACTGAAAACATGTCTTATATTCTAGTTTCTTCAAAGTCCCCCCCCCCTCTGCTTTTTTTTGATAGTGCTGCAAAAAAGAAATTTTCCAGACTGCACTTCATTTCTTAAAGTAATGACGGCCGCTCGTTTCTCTTCTCTTAGCTGATTGGTTCTTGCCATAATATGAATTCTACCAGTCGTCATGAAGCTCATTGAGAGAACACCAAGGGTTTGCAGCGCTATCAAAAAAAGCAGAGGGGGGGGGGACTTTGAAGAAACTAGAATATAAGACATGTTTTCAGTTATTTCTACTTTGTTGTTAAGTCCATAATTCCTCATGTGTTCATTCATAGTTTTGATGTTTTCAGTGAGAATCTACAATGGAAATAGTCATAAAGATAAAGGAAACGCATTGAATGAGAAGGTGGGTCCAACCTTTTGGTCTGTGCTGTATATACTGTACATATACAGACATATGCATATATAGACTGTACATATACAGACATATACATATATATACTCTACATATACAGACATATGCATATATAGACTGTACATATACAGACATATGCATATATATACTGTACATATACAGACATATGCATATATATACTGTACATATACAGACATATGCATATATATATATATATACTGTACATATACAGACATATGCATATATATATACTGTACATATACAGACATATGCATATATATACTGTACATATACAGACATATATTATGCATATATATACTGTACATATACAGACATATGCATATATAAATGACCCTAGGGGTTAATAACATGTGTACAGAGTCAAACGTTCTCTGGGATGTTTTCATGTAAACAAGCTTCCACCAACCGGTGGCTAGCTGCTAACGCTAGCTTTGGGGCACATGGTAAATCGCTATTTTATACTAATAAGGCTCCAAACAGCACGCCACCTCCACGGTAACATAACGAGGTCCCTACATGTAAACCGAAGCACTGAGAACTTCATACGTGTACAGGCAGTTTATTAAAAAAGAGATTATAAAGACAGTAGCGGCCATTTTGACATGCAGGCGCCATCTTGGAAAACAGGCATTGAATCATGGACGTTGTGTTTGACCTCTGTTACTGGCTGCACGGTGTCCGGCGCTCCACTGCTCACGACTGGATGGGTGCCGTTGGAAGTGGGCTGGTGGTTTGAGACTTGTTATTGGTATAATACAGTGATTTATTCAACTGTACACATGTATTATTAACCCCTAGGTTCATTTGAGCTGGAGTTGTCCTTTAATGTGCACATTAAGGACACTGGAAATCTGTACAATTTAATTATAGTGCAATATTTAATATTTAACTATTTAATTTCATTACTGTAGGGCTGTCCTCGCCTAAAGACATCCGTAGTGGACCAACAGGATGTTGTCGACTCATCGATTCGTTGATTTAATGGACAGAGCTGTGGCTTTGAGACTAGAAAAGCTCAATATAATAAATATAGTTAGTTAATATCTGGAAAACTGAGTTTCTACAATTAATCCTGCAAAAGCACCACTTTAAATCTGGTGTTCACCAGAAATGTGCTCGTATGTATCTTGGAAATGAGGAATTAAGCATGAATAAGCAGAAAAAATGACGTAACTAAAGAAATCTTAGTTGACTAAAACCAGAACCTCAGATGAATCCACAAATCCTCTAAGAGGGGACGGTCCTACATTACTGTGCAATATTTAATAATCAGGACTTTTGATACACCAATAACTATTTTATTTGCTTAATGTGTATCCAAACCCTTTATCTTTATTACTCTTTATATATGTACTGTATATAGTTGCTCTCAGTTTTTTGTTCTCTGCGCTACTGTTGATTGCTAGCCAACAAGAGCAATTAGAACAGACTGGGACAATCTTAGTTAAATTATTATAACAATATATATGTTTTATACTTTAACAGTTTCAGTGGGCAGAGTTAAACAGCACGACTGCACAGGTAACAACAAAGAGACACATACCTGCAGAATGAATGGCGTCTGGTCTACTGTCTCCTGCTGTCCTCTACTGTCTCTTACTGCCTCCTACTGTCTGCTGCTGCCTCCTACTGTCTTCTACTGTCTTCTACTGTCTCTTACTGTCCACTACTGTCTCTTACTGTCCTCTACTGTCTGTTGCTGCCTCCTACTGTCTGTTACTGCCTCCTACTGTCTGTTGCTGTCCTCTACTGTCTGTTGCTGCCTCCTACTGTCTGTTACTGCCTCCTACTGTCTGCTGCTGTCCTCTACTGTCTGCTGCTGTCCTCTACTGTCTGTTACTGCCTCCTACTGTCTGTTGCTGTCCTCTACTGTCTGTTGCTGCCTCCTACTGTCTCCTACTGTCTCTTACTGTCCACTACTGTCTCTTACTGTCCTCTACTGTCTGTTGCTGCCTCCTACTGTCTGTTACTGCCTCCTACTGTCTGTTGCTGTCCTCTACTGTCTGTTGCTGCCTCCTACTGTCTGTTGCTGCCTCCTACTGTCTGTTACTGCCTCCTACTGTCTGCTGCTGTCCTCTACTGTCTGTTGCTGCCTCCTACTGTCTGCTGCTGTCCTCTACTGTCTGTTGCTGCCCTCTACTGTCTGTTACTGCCTCCTACTGTCTGCTGCTGTCCTCTACTGTCTGTTGCTGCCTCCTACTGTCTGTTGCTGCCTCCTACTGTCTGCTGCTGTCCTCTACTGTCTGTTGCTGCCTCCTACTGTCTGTTGCTGCCTCCTACTGTCTGCTGCTGTCCTCTACTGTCTGTTGCTTCCTCCTACTGTCTGTTACTGCCTCCTACTGTCTGCTGCTGTCCTCTACTGTCTGTTGCTTCCTCCTACTGTCTGTTACTGCCTCCTACTGTCTGCTGCTGTCCTCTACTGTCTGTTACTGCCTCCTACTGTCTGCTGCTGCCTCCTACTGTCTTTTATTGTCTCCCAGTGTCTCTTACTGTCCTCTACTGTCTCTTACTGTCTCTTACTGCCTCCTACTGTCCGTTTCAGTCTCCTACTGTCCGCTCCTCTGCTCCTAAACATGAAATAACAGAGTTAGACACAAACATGGCCGCAGCGTCTCCGTTATTTACATTACACAAGAAGCGCGAGGAAATGGCGCGAAAAGAAACCGCGGTAAACAAAGCCTCGTTACAACTTCTATTTAACCTTAAAAGCGGCACACACAGCTAGTGAGTATTGGTGTAACTGTGAGACAATATGTATTTAAAGTACACAACTTTCAAAGAAAACAATGAAATAACGGAGCAGCATTCACAGGCGACCTACCTGAGCGTCCCGAGACGGTGTTGTGAGGAGGACGCGGGACCTACGGCAACGTAGGAGGGACAATAGTGGCGCATGCGCAGTGCAACAACAACAGCTCCGCAGGAAACGATAGCAACATGAGACATTAACCCTTGTTCTCGGGTTAAATATGACTCAAAGGTTTTTAACCCTCTGAGCCCTAAGGCCATTTTTACAGTTCATTGTCCGTCTGGATTTATTTTATAAAAAAGCTTGTAAAACACCAACCCTGTTGTCTACAGTCAAGATATGAACATCATTTTTTTCAGGACAAGCTGGGTTATTAGAATATTTGGGCTGCAGTGAGCTCACCTGCATGTTAAAAATGGTTGTAGGACCTTAAAGACAAATAAATAAACAAAACGGAACATGAATCTTCCAGATATGTATTGATATCACACACAGATCAATAAAACCTAAGCCATTTTACTCTCTAAAACACTTCTCATATGTCTTGGGATTCACATTGTGAAGAAATAATCATTATAACTTATACAGTTGACAAAATACATGCATTTTTTCAAAGAAAGTCAAGGCGCTTTTGCCCTCATGACATTTACTTATGCCAATAATCAACATAATAATGTCATATTTATTGATATTACACCCACAGCAATGCTACACAAGCAATTGTGTGTCTAAAACAGTTCTCCTATTGGCCTTCCATACAACCGTTTGGCCTTCCATACAGCCTTTTGGCCTTCCATACACTTTGGGTGACGTTGTCTCCCATATATGGGCATGCACCCCATATATGGAGTCCTTGACTTCCGTACACAAAGGACAGACGCCGCTAGCGGCAGAATTGAGCGAAAACGCGATGAATTTTGGACAAAAAGTGGATAAATCTTGGATGTAAAGGTATGGATTTAATGCTCAACGAACCCCAAAAAGGCAGAAGTTCCAGGCTGGGTAGAAAATCACCTGTAGAGGCTAGAAGTACCCGGAAAAGACCTCCGTAACCACTAACTCGTTAGCTTTCAGCCACAATTTTCGGCGAGTTTCTATGTGTTATGGATAGTTAATGATTGAACTATGAATCAGAGGTGCTGTTTAGGCTCGTGGGCGAGTCTCTCGGTTTCAGATCACATTCACAAATACCCAACACACCACTGAATGGTGATTAAAAGTAAAGAAAATAAAAATTGGTGATTTATAATTAATAAAGTGCACGTACAGTTCCCAAGGGAGACACAGAATGTATTGACAGAAATTAAAAAGCTACAGATATGTAGTATATATATATATATATATATATATATATATATATATATATATATATATATATATGTTAAAAACCAGACTCTTCAGTATTAGAGTTTCTGGTTTTTCCTTCCCTGACTTCTATCTGTCTGGCACTGCACTCATGGTTTGCAGTGAAATTACATATCTGGGCCATATTATTGCAAATGACCTTTCCTGATGATGAGGATATCTATCGGCATCAAATAGTTTCTCTTCCACTGCACGGCTCTGAAGAGAGAAAGCACCAGACCTCCTTTATCCTGCACACTTTGGTCTCTTTGTGGACATTTGTTAAGAAATCTAGTTTTATGTAATTGTTTGGCGGACCAAAGAGACAGAGACTCAGAGAAATAATGTTGTCAGAGACTCAGAGAATCTAATATCTTATTCTTGGTCTCCCTGTTAATATGTAGTGTTAAAAACCAGAGACTCTTCTGTATTCTTAATATGCAGCTAGGAAGAAGATATGATTTCAGTGGATTAGTGATGAACAGCCGACTGTTAAGGGCCGGCATGAAGTCTGGTTTGGTTCTGGTTTGGTACCCCTGGAATACTGGACCTGTGGGTACATTCCCAATCAAACCCAGTTTATACAGTTTAGGAACCTGATCTGAATTATTGGGACCCCAGCTGTTCTGGGAGGGTTTGACCTGCAGAGACAGAGACGTCCAGAGACGTCTCTGGTGCTGTGATGTAGATGTTGTGTTGTATTGGCGGCTGCAAGTCGTTGTCACATCGTATTGTTCCACACAGACGATCAGCAAGCGTCTCTTCGCTGCTTATGCTAGTCAGTTCTGCAGTCGGCGGTTCATAAGCAGTGTCCACCTGGTTGTGGTCCAAGGCTTCCACAGTGGCGCCTGATCTGGTGTCAGCAGGGGCCGGTGGCTCCTAAAAATCACTATCAAGAGTGGATTTGACCCTTGATCCACCACATTATTAGACTTTTAAATCTACACAGTCATAACAATTAATGTAAAAATACTCAACAGACACACAGAGACACATAGACACACACAGAGACACACACAGAGACACACACAGAGACACACACAGAGACACATAGGGACACACAGAGACACATAGGGACAGAGGCAGGGAGTGACCAGGAGGAGGCAGATGAAGATGACCGGGAGGAAGAGGCCTGCAGTTACCCCTGGACCATATATGGTTTCTTTATATTCTCCTTCCATAGAAACTGCAGTACAATAGCATAACATGTTTTCAGTTTTTGGCTATTTCCATTTTGTTATCTATGTTATATGGTTACATATGCAAAGATTTACATATATACATAGATTATCTAATGATGCTTTCCAGTTTCTCCATCATAGCATTGGTTTGACCTTGTGATTGAGCAAGGCACGTAACCCCTAGTTGCTCCAGAGTTGTTCAACCTCTGACATTTATAGCAACTGTAAGTCACTTTGGATAAAAGCATCAGCTAAATGACATGTAACGTCAGGTATTCTGATTGTCAGGTGAAAACTTTGTCCAACAAAAGGTTACGTCTCTGAAATATAACAAATTAAGATCTTGGAGTTAGTTTATGATCATTAAAGCTTATGCTACGCTGAGCTTTCACACAGTTTTCCAAGTTAACAAAATTATTTAAAAGTCTATAGACGTTATATATAGTTATCTAGTTGTATCTTTTAATTTAGCTGCACGTTGCTTAGATTTGACTTAACTTGACAATGACACAGTGTCAGAAAGTGGATCTACATTGTGTCTTTACATTATTAAGACTAGAGCTTACTTATATTTAACTAGCAAGATGAAACTGTAGTAAACTAGTCCCAGTCTGGGCCAGTCTTTTGTTAAGGGTCGAGGTACTTTGTGAGTACTCTTCTCTCTCTCTCCCCCCCCCCTCGTTACAGTCTGTGATGTAGATGTTGTGTTGTATTGGCGGCTGCAAGTCGTTGTCACATCGTATTGTTCCACACAGAGCGATCAGCAACCGTCTCCTTACTGTCCTCACTAAAGTCACGGTGGACAAAGCAAGCGTAAATTCCATGGGGACGGTCCTGTAAATGGACGTCTATAGGCCTTTTCTGGGCAGCACATCTGGCTTTAAGGGGACCAATGGTGGGGCGTACAGTTGGTCTGGAGTGGGGGAGGGGGGTGAGTGTTTCCTTCTCAAACCTGCAGTAGAAGGCATTCAGGTCAATGGCAAGGCTGTTGTTAGCCTCAGCAGTGGTGGGGGGGGGATCTCCACAGAGCTGCAGAGTCGTTGGCTGAAAACCAGGTTTCCAACTTTTCACAGTATTTCCTTTTAGCTTCTCTGATCTCCTCGTCGGTGTGTTTCTGAGTGGTTTCTATCAGACTCTGGTGACTGGATTGATGACAAATAGGTTGAGGTTCAACTTGTTAAAAAACAGGAATGCTTTCATTCCTGCCAGTATATAGTCTATATTAAAGGAATATAGTTCAATATCAGCTGAAGTGGACACTATATTTATATTTCCACAGCTTTATCTTGCCATCAGACAAAACCTTTTTACCACGCAGAACACAGGAGTTGCTGGTTTACCGCTGCCGCTGTAGTCAAGACCACCTTTGTCGAGTCCAAGACAAGTCCAAGACCAGGACTAGTCAAGACCGAGTCCAAAGAGGTTTGAGTCAAAGACAAGACAGAGTCCAAAATGGTTAGAGTCTTAGTCAAGACCGAGTCCAGGACAGGAAAAAAAGGTCTTATGCATGACAGTATCAAGACAATCATTTTAGGTTTCACTTTCCCTCCAATATTATTATCAACATAATAAAGACACATGGACTCGGTCCAGACCAAAAGCCCAAAAGCCATATCTGGCAAGACCAGTGGCCGAGACCGAGACAAGTCTGAGTCCAAATACTAGCGAGTACGAGACAAGTCCGAGACCACAGAAAAACAGTCTTGAGTCCGGACTCGGGTCCAAGACCGGACTCGAGGACTACAGCCCTGCCGCTGCCTCCATGAGTTCATTAGTTTGTTAGTTCCTAACGCTTTAAAACAGCAAATTCACACAATGACAAAATACCCCCGTGTTCTGTGAGGTAGAATTACTGTTTTTGGCAAAGGAGTCTGGTGGCTTTGGAGAGAGATAACCTGAAATATTCCAGAGTTAAAGCACTCATCATTCAGAAGAAACCGGCTAAACTATATTAAATATTTTGCAGAAACGTTAACATGTCAGCAGCATTTTAAGGATGGTTAAGGTGGCGCTGAATCTATTCTACTGTATATAGTTCACAGATTGTAGAACTTTGTAAGTTTGTTATTTACTAAAAAAATCAGTGATGTGTCTTCCATGTTGTCCATCCATCCATCTTCATCCGCTTATCCGGTATCGGATCACGGGGGCAGCAGCTCCAGTAAGGGACCCCAAGCTTCCCTTTCCCGAGCCACATCATCTAGCTCCGACTGGGGGATCCCAAGGTGTTCCCAGGCCAGGTTCGAGATATAATCTCTCCACATAGTCCTGGGTCTTCCCCGAGGCCTCGTCCCAGCTGGACGGGCCTGGAACACCTCCGTAGGGAGGCGCCCAGGAGGCATCCTTACCAGATGCCCTTCCATGTTGTGTGTTTGATTTTTTGGAAATAATTTAAAGTTAATTGCAGGACAACTCAGTCATTTATTAACTGGGGGGCGTCTCCAGACCCTCTGATTCTAAGAAGAGTTTACCTCCTAAAAGCTGAAGTCAGCAGCTTTTAAATGAGAAATGATCTCTGTTGGAAACAAGAGTTGCTGCATCCCATATCACATACTTTCTCTTTTTACTTCACTATAAACTGCAGCTGATCTTACAAAGAATGCTTTGTTGTCTGCAGACAATTGGTACTTACAAAATAGATTCTTGCATACTAATGGTAGTATGGGCCTTGCAACACGCCCAGCAGCTCTCTCGAATTGCTTCTCGTCCAGGAATGAACAAAGCTTGATAACTCCTCCCACATACATGCTGTTTTAAGATCAGAGCTCAGACTAGTCTCACTCAGACAGTCGTCACTGAGCGAGAGGTGAGATGGCGAAGAGAGGAGTTCAGCTGGACCGGGAAACCTTCACTTGTTCCATCTGTCTGGATCCACTGAAGGATCCGGTGACGACTCCCTGTGGACACAGCTACTGCATGAACTGTATTAAAAGCCACTGGGATGGAGAGGATGGTAAGTACAGCTACAGCTGTCCTCAGTGCAGGAAGACGTTCACACCGAGGCCTGTCCTGCTGAAAAACACCATGTTAGCAGATTTAGTGGAGGAGCTGAAGAAGACTGGACTCCAAGCTGCTCCTGCTGATCACTGCTATGCTGGAGCTGAAGATGTGGCCTGTGATGTCTGCACCGGGAGGAAACTCAAAGCCATCAAGTCCTGTCTGCAATGTCTGGCTTCTTACTGTGAGAAACACCTTCAGCCTCATTATGAATCCCCTGCTTTCAAGAAACACAAGCTGGTGGAGCCGTCCAAGAAGCTCCAGGAGAACTTCTGCTCTCGTCATGATGAGGTGATGAAGATGTTCTGCCGTACTGATCAGCAGCTTATCTGTTATCTCTGCTCTGTGGATGAACATAAAGGCCACGACACAGTCTCAGCTGCAGCAGAGAGAGCTGAGAGGCAGAGAATCCAGGACAGAGAGAAAGATGTGAAGCTGCTTCAACAGCAGGCGGAGGCCATCAATCTCTCTGCTGATGAAGCAGCGGAGGACAGCAATAAGGTCTTCACTGAGCTGATCCGTCTCCTGGAGAAAAGAAGCTCTGATGTGAAGCAGCAGGTCAGATCCCAGCAGAAAAGGGAAGTGAGTCGAGTCCGAGAGCTTCAGGAGAAGCTGGAGCAGGAGATCACTGAGCTGAAGAGGAAAGACGCTGAGCTGAAGAAGCTCTCACACACAGAGGATCACAACCAGTTTCTACACAACTACTCCTCACTGGCACCACTCAGCCAATCAGCATCCAGCATCCAGATCCGTCCTCTGAGCTGCTTTGAGGACGTGACAGCGGCCGTGTCAGAGCTCAGAGATAAACTACAGGACGTCCTGAGAGAGAAGAGGACAAACGTCTCACTGACAGGGACTGAAGTGGACGTTTTATTGCCTCAACCAGAGCCCAAGACCAGAGCTGGATTCTTACAATATTCACGTGAAATCACACTGGATCCAAACACAGCATACACATATGTGTTATTGTCTGAGGGGAACAGGAAAGCAACAGTAATGAAACAACAACAGTCTTATTCTAGACACACAGACAGATTCACTGACATGTGTCAGGTCCTGAGTAGAGAGAGTCTGACTGGACGTTGTTACTGGGAGGTGGAGATGAGAGGGAGAGTTTATGTAGCAGTCGCATACAAGAATATCAGCAGAGCGGGGGGATATGAATGTGGATTTGGACGAAATGACAAATCTTGGGCATTAGATTGTAACAACAACAGTTATACATTTTGGTCCAACAATGTCCAAACTCGCGTCTCAGGTCCTGGGTCCTCCAGAGTAGGAGTGTACCTGGATCATAGTGCAGGTATTCTGTCCTTCTACAGCGTCTCTGAAACCATGACTCTCCTCCACAGAGTCCAGACCACGTTCAGTCAGCCCCTCTATGCTGGACTAAGGCTTTATAGTTTTAGAGTCTCTGCTGAGTTGTGTAAAGTGAAATAGACAGAAGTAATTTAAGGGTTAAAAGATTCTTAACTCTTCGGCTTCTTTTGTCTCCATGTGTGTTGCTGAGAGCTGATTGTTGTCATTCTGTTTCTTTGTCAGTACTTGACATTTTTGTTGCTTTTTATCATATTTTTTTTGCTTTTTGCAACCTTTTCATCACTTTATTCAACAATATTTTCACTTTTTTGCTTGTATTGAGGTTTTAGAAGTGAGAAAATCATTCGGGGAGCCCCAGAAGCTCTTAATGAGCTCAGTTGAGATCTGTTATTTTACCTTTGATTGTTGAAACAGGATGATATGTTACAAAAAATCTTTACCCAGATGATCTGTAGATATTAACAGCTGGTTGTTCTTCATGTATTTCTCCATGTTTTGTATCTGCAGGACAGGAAGATGTCTGGTAAATAGCGTTGTCTTGTAATCTCATGTGGGACGGGCCAACATGTATTCTCTGCACTGACTCAATAAATATTACACTAAAACTAACTGTGTTTCATTAGTAGTTCCTCTTCCCCTTGGCCCTTAATATTATATGACAGCATGCATTGACAACACCCACAAGGGCCAACCTGCAAAGCAATATGGGTGATTTTACCCTCTGAAGTGACCTTTGTTGACTGCAGTGAACAACATTTGCATTGCAGAAAGAAGCTCATGGGATGGGAATGATTGTTCCAGGTATTAGAGAAGCAACAGAGACATGCAGAGACCTGTGAAGGGGTCGGGTTAAGTTTAAAAGGGGCACATGGTACACAATTTTAAACCACCACGGCATTAGGGCTGTTTATAGCCACAGTATAGGCCATGATACTGATGTTACAGTTATACACTTATAAATTATCATGTGTTACACAACTGTTAGCAAAGAGATACAACAGCCTGTCCTAGTATGAAGAACACACCACTATTTGTCAAAGAAGAATCTGTCTAAAAAAGTTCATTTTTTAACCCTTGTGTTTTCCTCGGGTCAAATGTGACTTGTTTTTAAAGCTTTTTTATACCTCAAATATGGGTTTCTTTCAACCACATTCCCCTAAAATAACACGGATACATGCATGAATGTGTGGAGGGGTTGTCTTGGTTGACACGCCTTTTCAACATTGCATGGAGGTCTGGGACGGTGCCTAAGAAGTGGCAGACCGGGGTGGTGGTTCCCCTCTTCAAAAAGGGGGACCAGAGGGTTTGTGCCAATTACAGGGGTATCACGCTGCTCAGCCTCCCTGGTAAAGTCTACTCCAAGGTGCTGGAAAGGTGGTTCAGCCGATAGTCGGACCTCGGGTTGAAGAGGAACAATGCGGATTCAGTCCTGGCCGTGGAACAACAGATGAGATCTTCACTATCGCAAAGATCCTGAAAGGGAGCCTTGGAGTATGCCCAACCAGTCTACATGTGTTTTGTGTATCTGGAAAAGGTGTATGATACTATAGGAGGTGCTGCAGGAGTATGGGGTGAGGGGGTCCCTTCTCAGGGCCATCAAATCTCTGTATGACCAAAGCAAGAGCTGTGGCCGGGTTCTCGGCAGTAAGTCGGACTAGGTTCTGGAGGGTTGGCCACCGCCAGGGTTGCGCTTTGTCACCAATCCTGTTTGTAATATTTATGGACAGGATATCGAGGCGTAGTCGGGGCGAGGTTGCAGTTCGGTGGGCTCGGGATCTCATCGTTGCTTTTTGCAGATTATGTGGTCCTCGTGGCATCATCGGCCTGTGACCTTCAGCACTCACTAGATCGGTTCGCAGCTGAGTGTGAAGCGGCTGGGATGAGGATCAGCACCTCTAAATCTGAGGCCATGGTTCTCAGCAGGAAACCGATGGAGTGCGTTCTTCAGGTAGGAAATGAGTCCTTACCCCAAGGAGTTTAAATACCTTGGGGTCTTGTTCGCGAGTGAGGGGACCCTGGAGCGGGAGATTAATCAGAGATTATTATTGGTTTGGTATTATATTCCATTATTCCAACGTTGTGACAAAAAGGGAGCTACCGGTCAGTGTTCGTTCTTACCCTCACCATCCAGGGTACAAGTGGCCGGCGTCTCCCATAGAGATAGGGTGAGAAGCTCAGTCATCCAAGAGGGGCTCGGAGTAGAACCGCTGCTCCTTCGCGTCGAAAGGAGCCAGTTGAGGTGGTTCGGGCATCTGGTAAGGATGCCTCCTGGATGCCTCCCTAGGGAGGTGGTCCAGACACGTCCAGCTGGGAGGAGGCCTCGGGGAAGACCCAGGACTAGGTGGTATGCATGTCATGCATGTATGCAGGTTATTTTGGGGCAATGTGGTTGAAAGAAACCCATATTTGTGATGTAAAAAAACTTTTAAAATGGGTCAACTTTGACTTGAAGAAAACACAAGGGTCAAAAAATGAACTTTTTTTAGACAGATGTTTTTAACGCATAGTGGTGTGTTCTTCATACTAGAACAGGTTGTTGTGTCTCTTTGCTAACAGTTGTGTAATACATGATAATTTATTGAAGTGTAACATCAGTATCATGGCCTATACTGTGGCAATACACAGCCCTAAGGCCGTGGTGGTTTAAAATTGGGTACTATATGCCCCTTTTTAACTTTGAGCCTTCTCTAATACCTGGAACAATCATTCCCATCCAATGAGCTTTTGCAATGCAAATGTTGTTCACTGCTCCAGTAAATACGACGGACCCTAGCTACGACCAGGCAACAGGAGAGGGAGCCAGTCAACAAAGGTCACTTCAGAGGGGAACATCACCCATAATGCTTTTCAGTGGGTTGTGGGTTTTGGCAATGCATGTTGTTATGGAATATTAAGGGCTGGGAGTGGGGGGAGGAACTACTATTGAAACACATTTTAGTGTGAAATTTATTGAGTCAGTGCAGAGAAGAAATGTTGGCCCGTCCCACAAGGGATTACAAGACAACGCTATTTACCAGACATCTTCCTGCAGATACAAAACATGGAGAAATACATGAAGAACAACCAGCTGTTAATATCTACAGATCATCTGGGTAAAGATCTGTTTTAACATATCGTCCTGTTTCAACAATCAAAGGTAAAATAACAGATCTCAACTGAGCTCATTGAGAGCTTCTGGGGCTCCCCTAATGATTTTCTCAACAACAAAACATCTCATCATTTCTAAAACCTCAATACAAGGAAAAAAAGTCAAATTAATTCATACAACGTTTAGAAAAGAAAATAAATGTTGAATAAAGTGACGATCATGTTGCTAAAAGCACCAAAAATGTGTAAAGACATGACAAAAAAACAGAATGACAACAATCAGCTGTCAGCAACACACATGGAGACTAAATAAGACGAAATGACTTCTGTCTATTTCAGTTTACACAACTCAGCAGAGTCTCCATACCAATCAAACATTAGTCCAACATAGAGTGGCTGAGTGAAGGTGGTCTGGACTCTGTGGAGGAGAGTCATGGTTTCAGAGACGCTGTAGAAGGACAGAATACCTGCACTGTGATCCAGGTACACTCCTACTCTGGAGGACCCAGGACCTGAGACGGGAGTTTGGACATTGTTGGACCAAAATGTATAACTGTTGTTGTTACAATATAACGCCCAAGATTTGTCATTTCGTCCAAATCCACATTCATCCAACCCCCCCGCTCTGCTGATATTCTCGTATGTGACTGCTAAATCAACTCCTCCTCCTCTTCCTCTCATCTCCACCTCCCAGTAACAACGTCCAGTCAGACTCTCTCTACTCAGGACCTGCCACATGTCATTAAATCTGTCTGGGTGACTAGAATAAGACTGTTGTTGTCTCATTACCGTTGCTTTCCTGTTCCTCTTAGATAATAACAGCAGTGTGTATGCTGTGTTTGGATCCAGTGTGATTTCACGTGAATATTGTAAGAATCCAGCTCTGGTCTTGGGCTCTGGTTGTGGCAGTAAAACGTCCACTTCAGTCCCTGTCAGTGAGCCGTTTGTCCTCTTCTCTCTCAGGACGTCCTGTAGTTTATCTCTGAGCTCTGACACGGCCGCTGTCACGTCCTCAAAGCAGCTCAGAGGACGGATCTGGATGCTGGATGCTGATTGGCTGAGTGGTGCCAGTGAGGGGTAGTTGTGTAGAAACTGGTTGTGATCCTCTGTGTGTGAGAGCTTCTTCAGCTCAGCGTCTTTCCTCTTCAGCTCAATGATCTCCTGCTCCAGCTTCTCCTGAAGCTCTCGGACTCGACTCACTTCCCTTTTCTGCTGGGATCTGACCTGCTGCTTCACATCAGAGCTTCTTTTCTCCAGGAGACGGATCAGCTCAGTGAAGATGTTCTTGCTGTCCTCCACTGCTTCATCAGCAGAGAGATTGATGGCCTCCGCCTGCTGTTGAAGCAGCTTCACATCTTTCTCTCTGTCCTGGATTCTCTGCTGGATGTTGAGTCGACTCCCCTCGAGTTCTCTCTTCCTCTCAGCTCCCTCTGCTGCAGCTGAGACTGTGTCGTGGCCTTTATGTTCATCCACAGAGCAGAGATAACAGATAAGCTGCTGATCAGTACGGCAGAACATCTTCATCACCTCATCATGACGAGAGCAGACGTTCTCCTGGAGCTTCTTGGACGGCTCCACCAGCTTGTGTTTCTTTAATGGAGCTGATTCATAATGATGTTGAAGGTGTTTCTCACAGTAAGAAGCCAGACAGACAAGACAGGACTTATGTGATTTGAGTTTCCTC
The DNA here is from genome assembly GCA_013375575.1 of Percina caprodes. Lineage (NCBI taxonomy): Eukaryota > Metazoa > Chordata > Actinopteri > Perciformes > Percidae > Percina > Percina caprodes. The sequence continues at coordinate 224,446 of JABXJD010000474.1, read as the reverse complement.
CCGGTGCAGACATCACAGGCCACATCTTCAGCTCCAGCATAGCAGTGATTTGCAGGAGCAGCTTGGAGTCCAGTCTTCTTCAGCTCCTCCACTACATCTGCTAACATGGTGTTTTTCAGCAGGACAGGCCTCGGTGTGAACGTCGTCCTGCACTGAGGACAGCTGTAGCTGGCCTTACCATCCTCTCCATCCCAGTGGCTTTTAATACAGTTCATGCAGTAGCTGTGTCCACAGGGAGTAGTCACCGGACCCTTCAGTAGCTCCAGACAGATGGAACAAGAGAAGGTTTCCCGGTCCAGCTGAACTCCTCTCTTCGCCATCTCACCTCTCGCTCAGTGACGACTGTCTGAGTGAGACTAGTCTGAGCTCTGATCTTAAAACAGCATGTATGTGGGAGGAGTTATCAAGCTTTGTTCATTCCTGGACGAGAAGCAATTCGAGAGAGCTGCTGGGCGTGTTGCAAGGCCCAAACTACCATTAGTATGCAAGAATCTATTTTGTAAGTACCAATTGTCTGCAGACAACAAAGCATTCTTTGTAAGATCAGCTGCAGTTTGTAGTGAAGTAAAAAGAGAAAGTATGTGATATGGGATGCAGCAACTCTTGTTTCCAACAGAGATCATTTCTCATTTAAAAGCTGCTGACTTCAGCTTTTAGGAGGTAAATTCTTCTTAGAATCAGAGGGTCTGGAGACGCCCCCCAGTTAATAAATGACTGAGTTGTCCTGTAATTAACTTTGTATTGTTTCCAAAACTTTAAACACACAACATGGAAGACACATCACTGATTTTTTTAGTAAATAACAAACTTACAAAGTTCTACAATCTGTGAACTATATACAGTAGAATAGATTCAGCGCCACCTTAACCATCCTTAAAATGCTGCTGACATGTTAACGTTTCTGCAAAATATTTAATATAGTTTAGCCGGTTTCTTCTGAATGATGAGTGCTTTAACTCTGGAATATTTCAGGTTATCTCTCTCCAAAGCCACCAGACTCCTTTGCCAAAAACAGTAATTCTACCTCACAGAACACGGGGGTATTTTGTCATTGTGTGAATTTGCTGTTTTAAAGTGTTAGGAACTAACAAACTAATGAACTCATGGAGGCAGCGGCAGGGCTGTAGTCCTCGAGTCTGGTCTTGGACCCAAGTCCGGACTCAAGACTGTTTTTCTGTTGTCTTGGACTTGTCTCGTACTCGCTAGTATTCGGAATTGTCTCGGTCTCGGCCACTGGTCTTGCCAGATATGTCTTTTGGGCTTTTGGTCTGGACCGAGTCCAGGTGTCTTTATTATGTTGATAATAATATTGGAGGGAAAGTGAAACCCAAAATGATTGTCTTGATACTGTCATGCATAAGACCTTTTTTTCCTGTCCTGGACTCGGTCTTGACTAAGACTCGAACCATTTTGGACTCTGTCTTGTCTTTGACTCGAACCTCTTTGGACTCGGTCTTGACTTGGACTCGACGAGTCCTGGTCTTGGACTCGACAAAGGTGGTCTTGACTACAGCCCTGGGCAGCGGCAAACCAGCAACTCCCGTGTTCTGCGTTGTAAAAAGGTTTTGTCTGATGGCAAGATAAAGCTGTGGAAATATAAATATAGTGTCCACTTCAGCTGATATTGAACTATATTCCTTTAATATAGACTATATACTGGCAGGAATGAAAGCATTCCTGTTTTTTAACAAGTTGAACCTCAACCTATTTGTCATCAATCCAGTCACCAGAGTCTGATAGAAACCACTCAGAAACACACCGACGAGGAGATCAGAGAAGCTAAAAGGAAATACTGTGAAAAGTTGGAAACCTGGTTTTCAGCCAACGACTCTGCAGCTCTGTGGAGATTCCCCCACTGCTGAGGCTAACAACAGCCTTGCCAATGACCTGAATGCCTTCTACTGCAGGTTTGAGAAGGAAACACTCACCCCCTCCCCCACTCCAGACCAACTGTACGCCCCACCATTGGTCCCCTTAAAGCCAGATGTGCTGCCCAGAAAAGGCCTATAGACGTCCATTTGCAGGACCGTCCCCATGGAATTTAAGCTTGCTTTGTCCACCGTGACTTTAGTGAGGACAGTAAGGAGACGGTTGCTGATCGCTCTGTGTGGAACAATACGATGTGACAACGACTTGCAGCCGCCAATACAACACAACATCTACATCACAGACTGTAACGAGGGGGGGAAGAGAGAGAGAAGAGTACTCACAAAGTACCTCGACCCTTAACAAAAGACTGGCCCAGACTGGGACTAGTTTACTACAGTTTCATCTTGCTACTTAAATATAAGTAAGCTCTAGTCTTAATAATGTAAAGACACAATGTAGATCCACTTTCTGACACTGTGTCATTGTCAAGTTAAGTCAAATCTAAGCAACGTGCAGCTAAATTAAAAGATACAACTAGATAACTATATATAACGTCTATAGACTTTTAAATAATTTTGTTAACTTGGAAAACTGTGTGAAAGCTCAGCGTAGCATAAGCTTTAATGATCATAAACTAACTCCAAGATCTTAATTTGTAATATTTCAGAGACGTAACCTTTGTTGGACAAAGTTTTCACCTGACAATCAGAATACCTGACGTTACATGTCCTTTAGCTGATGCTTTTATCCAAAGTGACTTACAGTTGCTATAAATGTCAGAGGTTGAACAACTCTGGAGCAACTAGGGGTTACGTGCCTTGCTCAATCACAAGGTCAAACCAATGCTATGATGGAGAAACTGGAAAGCATCATTAGATAATCTATGTATATATGTAAATCTTTGCATATGTATGCCTTGCTCAGGGACACATTGGCTGATGTATCACAGTGGGAATCGAATCCAAGTCTCATATCCACTAAGCCATCACCACCCACATCACACAGAAAATAGTGTTCAGATAATTGACTCCACATTATTATATATATATATATATATATATATATATATATATATATATATATATATATATATATATATATATACCCTGTCTCTCTTAGTTATGCTGTAATAGTTTTAGACAGCTGGTGGACTTCCTTTGACACACCGAGTTCCTCTCTCCTCTATCTTTCTATCTTTCCATTTACATGCATCCATGTCCCAGAAAAGCTAGTTACTAACCTAGTTACTAACCTAGTTACTAACCTAGCTCTGGGGAGTCATTCCCCGGAGTCCTTATGTTCTTTTTTCCCCAGCATGTTCCCTCGGATCAGGGAGGCTCCATCATCAGGGTAGCAGCTGTCACCATGGTCCCGCTACACGTTCTGCGATGCCGTGTTCATCCTGCTACGTCCTGCTACGTCTTGCTGGGCCTTGTAATGCCGCACAGTGTCCATGAACTACTACAAAGAACTACTACAAACTACTATTATTTCTATTTTTGTTATTGCCACTCTTCATTCTAACCCCAACCGGTCGTCAGACACCGCCTACCAAGAGCCTGGGTCTGGGCCTGGGTCTGGGTCTGGGTCTGTCCCAGGTTTCTGCCTAAAAGGAAGTTTTTCCTCGCCACTGTCCCACTGTTGCTTGCTCTGGAGGGAACTACTAGAACTGTTGGGTCCTTGTAAATTCTGGAGTGTAGTCTAGACCTGCTCTATCTGGTCTAGACCTACTCTATCTGGTCTAGACCTACTCTATCTGGTCTAGACCTGCTCTATCTGGTCTAGACCTGCTCTATCTGTAAAGTGTCTCTCGATAATTCTTGTTATGAATTGATACTATAAATAAAATTGAATTGAATTGAATATCATGTACTTATCAAATCATCGCCTTCAATGTACCTGATACCGTGAGAAACATAAAACATATCATCAGTTGCTACCTGCTGCTCTCTAAGCGACTCCACGTTAACTGACTGATTGTCATTGTGAAAGTGTGTCTAGTGAACATAAACAGATGTGCCAGTGGGGGGGCACAGGGGTGGCAAGAGATCTCTGCAGGGTGGCAGGGGCAGATGATACATGGGAACCCCCATATGTAAATGGACTGCTATGCCCCACTATGCCCCGCACCACCCTGCTACGCCCTGAACTGCGACAACTATTATTTTTAGTCATAGTTCCATTATAGTTATTGTATATAACTATAAATGCCACCGTTCATCAAGCCAACTGCTATAATTATTATGATTCATAATTCTCTATATTTGTATATGTTCCAACTGGCAGCAGCAGGTGGGTCTTTGTAAATTATAGAGTGGTCTAGACCTGCTCTATCTGTAGATTATAGAGCGGTCTAGACCTGCTCTATCTGTAGATTATAGAGCGGTCTAGACCTGCTCTATCTGTAGATTATAGAGCGGTCTAGACCTGCTCTATCTGTAAATTATAGAGCGGTCTAGACCTGCTCTATCTGTAAATTATAGAGCGGTCTAGACCTGCTCTATCTGTAAATTATAGAGCGGTCTAGACCTGCTCTATCTGTAGATTATAGAGCGGTCTAGACCTGCTCTATCTGTA
>JABXJD010000474.1:200000-215000 GCA_013375575.1 Percina caprodes | reverse complement strand
GGCAACCGTTGTGCGTTATTTCTGATCCCATGGCGGCAGACACCCTGACTATATATTCTTGGCAAATTCTGCACTTACATAAGTGTATTTATTGTGCCATTAAACCCTTTTTTGACCAAAGTGTAAAAACTAAAGATAATTCCTGCTTTCCGTTACAGACGAGCTGATCGGAGTCCACTGCACCCACGGGCTGAACCGCACCGGCTACCTGATCTGCAGGTGTGTACGCAGCGAAGCATCCACACGCTCCTAGTAGACGGAGCGCGTGCTACGAGCGTGCACAGAGAGGTGCAACGCATTGTCCGTTACAGTAGTCTCTGAAACACCAGAGGATGCACACACTAAATAATCTGTGAATGAGCCAGAGGTAGAGAAGAAGAAACCTGAAGTACGGGGAAGCAGGTTGCCTGGCAACAGTAGTAAACACAGACGTACATTTATCCTCTCTTATCATTAACATACTGTGGGGCTCGAAAGTTTGGTCTCCCCAGGGAAAAATGTGTATTAATGTGCATAAAGAAGCCAAGAAAAGATGGAAAAATCTCCAAATGGCATCAAATGACAGATTAGACATTCGTATAATATGTCACAAAAAGTTAGATTTTATTTCATCATTTACACTTTCAAAGTAACAGAAAACAAAAAAAAGGCGTCTGCAAAAGTCTTCCACTTCTTTGAGATTTCTGCTCCTTTAAGGTCTATCATAGATTTACATTATGTTGAGGTCAGGAGATCGTGAAGGCCATGGCAAAACCTTCAGTTTATGCCTCTTGATGTAATCCACCGTGGATTTTGAGGTGTGTTTAGGATCATTATCCATTTGTAGAAGCCATCCTCTCTTTAACTTCAGCTTCAGAAGAATCATCCAGATGTTTGAGTCTGTGGTCAGCACATGAAGAACCGTCCAGATGTTTGAGTCTGTGGTCTGTACATGAAGACTCATCCAGATGTTTGAGTCTGTGGTCTGCACATGAAGACTCATCCAGATGTTTGAGTCTGTGGTCTGTACATGAAGACTCATCCAGATGTTTGAGTCTCTCTAGTCTGTACATGAAGACTCATCCAGATGTTTGAGTCTGTGGTCTGTACATGAAGTATCATCCAGATGTTTGAGTCTGTGGTCTGTACATGAAGAATCATCCAGATGTTTGAGTCTCTCTAGTCTGTACATGAAGAATCATCCAGATGTTTGAGTCTGGTCTGTACATGAAGAATCATCCAGATGTTTGAGTCTCTCTAGTCTGTACATGAAGAATCATCCAGATGTTTGAGTCTGGTCTGTACATGAAGAATCATCCAGATGTTTGAGTCTCTCTAGTCTGTACATGAAGAATCATTCAGATGTTTGAGTCTCTCTAGTCTGTACGTGAAGAATCATCCAGATGTTTGAGTCTGTGGTCTGTACATGAAGACTCATCCAGATGTTTGAGTCTGTGGTCTGCACATGAAGAACCGTCCAGATGTTTGAGTCTATGGTCTGCACATGGAGAACCGTCCAGATGTTTGAGTCTGTGGTCTGTACATGAAGACTCATCCAGATGTTTGAGTCTGTGGTCTGTACATGAAGACTCATCCAGATGTTTGAGTCTGGTCTGTACATGAAGACTCATCCAGATGTTTGAGTCTGTGGTCTGTACATGAAGTATCATCCAGATGTTTGAGTCTGTGGTCTGTACATGAAGAATCATCCAGATGTTTGAGTCTCTCTAGTCTGTACATGAAGAATCATCCAGATGTTTGAGTCTGTGGTCTGTACATGAAGAATCATCCAGATGTTTGAGTCTGGTCTGTACATGAAGAATCATCCAGATGTTTGAGTCTGGTCTGTACATGAAGAATCATCCAGATGTTTGAGTCTCTCTAGTCTGTACATGAAGAATCATCCAGATGTTTGAGTCTCTCTAGTCTGTACGTGAAGAATCATCCAGATCTTTGAGTCTGTGGTCTGTACATGAAGAATCATCCAGATGTTTGAGTCTGGTCTGTACATGAAGAATCATCCAGATGTTTGAGTCTCTCTAGTCTGTACATGAAGAATCATCCAGATGTTTTAGTCTGGAAGCCCTCGGCGACCATGAGCCTGACCGTGCTGATCCTCCGTGTCTGTGTCACACCTGCAGGTACCTGATCGATGTGGACGGGATGGATCCTACAGAGGCCGTCGAGCGTGAGTGCTGATCTTCTGCTTCCTTATTTCAACGCCTGTTTGGCTCATTCCAGAACCAAAGTAAAACATCTCATCTTGTTTTGTTGTCAGTGTTCAACTCGTCGCGGGGCCACGCCGTGGAGAGACAGAACTACCTGGAGGATCTCCAACGGGGGCCGAGGAGGAGGTGAATACGTCTAAGTCTCTTCCAGCGTTGTCTTTTGTTTGTGGTTCTGGATGGTTTGCCTACTCATGGAGTAACTTTTCTATTTTTCAACCTTCTTTCAACATGCTATACTATGACCTTTTTCGACTTTTTGACACACTATACTATGAATTTTGATGATTTTTTTTACATAATCTTTTCCCCGCTATACATTTTTATGACTTTACTATATTTACTGCTATACTATGACTTTTCAACTATGAGTATTTTACTTTTTTTGAAATGCTATACTATAAGTTTTTATGAATTCTTTCAACATACTTTTTATGACTTTTCAATATACTATTAGTTTTTTCGATATAATATACTAATATACTACAACTATTTTTGACTTTTCACCATACTATACTATGACTTTTTATATATTATAAATAATAGAACAGCTGGAAGAGTCTGGTAAGTTCGGAAAATGACATCACTTTACTTCACTTTAAATTACATCACTTTACTGTAAATCCAGGAAAAGACACTTGTACACTGTGTATATATTTTTTTATATATATATATCCATGTCATATCCTGATATCCAAAATCTAAGATGATATCTAGTCTCATATCACGATATTGATATAATATCGATATATTGCACAGCCCTAATTGTCGGGACGTTTATTGATCCGTCCCTTTGTGATCTGTCCCACAGTAACGTGGGGATGGAGGAGTCGGAGCAGGAGCCGGTGAGAGGCCTCGCCGCCCATCGGCCCAGTTACGCCCCGCCGGACTCCAACAGCCGAGACGAGAGGCGGCCGCGCTTCAAAGACTCCCGGCACCGAAGGTAAGGAGGAGACACGGTCCATCAGGGCCTACAGTACGTTGGTATTTCTGCTTATTGTGATGTCATTTCTCTGGAGTATCTCCAAATATTGCATATCCATAAAATCAGTATGATCAACCTGAGCTCAAAGGTTAAGTCAAAACACCAGAATAATTCATAAAACTATTGAAATTGGGTCATAAATTTAAAAAAAATGCCCCACCCAGCTGGACGTCCTTCCACCTAGTCCTGGGTCTTCCCCCAGGCCTCCTCCCAGCTGGACGTCCCTCCACCTAGTCCTGGGTCTTCCCCCAGGCCTCCTCCCAGCTGGACGTCCCTCCACCTAGTCCTGGGTCTTCCCCCAGGCCTCCTCCCAGCTGGACGTCCCTCCACCTAGTCCTTGAGTTTAAGATTGTCGCCTAACGGTCTAACGTTGTCTGTCTTCTCTCCTTCAGCAGATCTTTCTCTCCGAGGGAAACAATCCAGCACCCACACCACAACCACCATCCACACGGCGGCCGCGGCCTTCTTCCCAGTCCGCCGTTAATGGCTCCATGGGCGGCGGCGGCGCATCTCAGCCCGTACCGGTGGACGGGTGCTCATGTCGACAGCGAGTGGAGGAGACCGCCTCGCTCAGACGAGTCCAGAAATCTTCCACCAGAGGGGACGAGATCCAGATATCTTCCACCGACCGAGAGCTGTTCCAGATATTCCCCTCCGGAGGAGATGGGATCCAGATATTTCCCCCCGACCCAGACAGGATCCAGATATCTGTCCCCGACACAGACAGGATCCAGATATCTGTCCCCGACACAGACAGGATCCAGATATCTGTCCCCGACACAGACAGGATCCAGATATCTGTCCCCGACCCAGACAGGATCCAGATATCCCCCACAGGAGCGCGAGAGGAGGCCGTCGAGAGATCCTGCTCCTCCTCCGTCCCTCCCCCGTTACTCCGCACGCTGGGCCAACGAGTCCAACGGCCACGACAGACGAGAGGAGGACTGGGCCGCTCCCAGATCGAGACACCCCCCCCCCTCCACGCAAACACACAGACACAGAGTCAACCCGTTCGACGACTACTAGCGTTTTGTTATTAGTTTACACTTCTTTATGGTCCATTAATGGGACATTCTGAATTAAATTCTCCTGCCGTGATTATTCTACATGCTTAGAGAGAGGAAAGGGTTTTCAAATCCAAGCTTAGGTTCCTGGGGTGTCACGGTCTGAATTTTATAGCGAAAAAAGCTCAAAATCAGCTTTCCATTTTGAATTCAAAAGCAGGATCGGCGATTCCCCCCGTTATATTTTCCTCTCTCTATTTTCGCGTACTTCACGCACGTTTTGAAGGAAAACACACACACAGCGTAGCATATGGCTAAAGACAGAGTAACTAACGTTAGCTTATGGCTAAAGACAGAGTAACTAACGTTAGCTTATGGCTAAAGACAGAGTAACTAACGTTAGCTCATGGGTAGACGTAGTGAGTAGTAATACAGCCAGATATCTTAAAAGCTGGAGACACACCGGAGGCTGAGATCCGTTGTGTGACGTTTGGTTTACAGCTGAGAGCATCGCTGCACAGACTTCTCTCATCGATAGGAAATTCTGAGTTGAATTCTCCTGCTGGGATTAGTCGACGTGTTTGAAAAAACGTTTTTTTTCCAGTTAAGGTTCGGGTTCTCCGGTTGTCACGATTTGGATTCAAATCGCAAATCTATTTCCATTTTGTCGATCGAAATCAGAAGCAGGATCGGCGATTACCCGAGTATTTTACCTTAATTTTTATTCTCTCTGCACCCCCAACTACTTGCGCACGTAGCTGGTAGCATGCAGCTAAACACACATGGTAACGTTAGCTTGGCGTTAGCCTGCAGCTGCTGTTTTCCAGACACCACGGCCGAGTCGGAGGTGACGGAGAAACAACAGAACTGCAAAAATCCTCCTACTTCCCTGAAGTAGTAGCAACATTTAGCCTCCTCCGTGAGCGAGTTAAGGAAACGAACAACATAGATGAAGCCGGTGTGCTCCGACGGGCCTCCATGGTGTGTTCATGTGCACACTGTTAAACTAATGGTGCATTCACTCGCAACTTAAAAACGCTGAGAAACTTAAACTGTTGTAATATACCCTTCTGCCTTCTAGTGTCTTTTGTATTTCTTGTGGCTCTTTAGCCCAAAAATGTTTTAAGTTGAATGGCCGTGACCCCCGTAACGGGTTTACATGTTTTTATATTGAAAGAGTTTTTAGTTGTTGAGTTGTAGAGCCAATCCGGAGCCGATCTCATTGTTAGTACTGGCTTATATTAATGGATCGGTTTCAGCACAAATGAGCCTTTCTTTGCTGAACTTTGGTGTGTTTCTGCCCGGCGTGCGGGGGTTTCAGCGTTGCTTCGTGGTTAAGACCGCCGGTTCTACGGCGCAGCGTCTCGCTGCATGTGAGAGCGAAACATTAGAGTGTGAATGTGAGAAATGAACTGAGACGCGAGCTGGTAACGATACAAAGCTCTAAGGGAAAAAGGAATCTGGAGCTTGAGTCCGTGTGCAGCTCCTTTCCAGCCTTTGAATTCCCTCTCTGTTTCCTGGCCGCGCTGCGGGGGATAGATGGAAATAAAAAGAGGGAATTGGTTAAAAAAAAAAGACCCAAAGCTACAAGTTTGGTCCCGTCATCTACGTGCCTCGTTGTGTGATGAATGTCGACTCCTCGCTGCAGACAGAACGACTGTTGACGTGTTCATGTCCCGTTTTTAGTTTCTATTGGACTCATATTTTATGTATTTAATTTAACTCAAGCGGCTCTTTGTGTCAGATTTGATTCTCCTCCGTGCAATCAGAACTTCTACAAATGACTGTTTTCATTAACGATTCATCCGTTGATTCTTTTCTCAATGAATGGATTAGTTGCTCTTTCTATAAAATGGCAGACAATGTCAAAACATCAGTTTCACCGAGTTTTTAAATGTCCTTTGAATCAAAGATGTTTGCCCTCATAACGACTCAAATATTAAGCAGATATCTGCATCTGGGACCAGAGTGTAATGTGAAACATCTTTGTTTAAAATGTACTTATCAATTAACTGTTAATGACAATTATTGACTGTTAATTCTAGCCTGACGTCATCATACTCAGATTGTAGTCTGAATACACGTCTAGTCTGATGAGAGAGATAGGACACCTGCAACCAATCAGAGCAACGGATAGACCTGCAACCAATCAGAGCAACGGATAGACCTGCAACCAATCAGAGCAACGGATAGACCTGCAACCAATCAGAGCAACGGATAGACCTGCAACCAATCAGAGCAACGGATAGACCTGCAACCAATCAGAGCAACGGATAGACCTGCAACCAATCAGAGCAACGGATAGACCTGCAACCAATCAGAGCAACGGATAGACCTGCAACCAATCAGAGCAACGGATAGACCTGCAACCAATCAGAGCAACGGATAGACCTGCAACCAATCAGAGCAACGGATAGTGAGATTACAGCCCCCCGTTTCAAGCACAGAAACAAAAATGGCGCCTTCAGTCTGAACAGGAAGTGACAGAAACACTGGAGTGAGATTCAGATTTAATCAAATGTTATAATCAGACCCAAACATCAGCTGGTACTCACTCTCTAGTTGTTTTAATTAAGACAGAGTAGCTCTCATACAGCTCTACATGTGATCTGTAACTGATGTTAATTAACGATAGTTACGTATTGTAACCCCAGATTCTATGAGTATAGGCGTAGCCCATAGAGGGTGAAGCCTATACTCACACTACCAGCCTCACAACATGTGTTACATGTGTACAGAATAACCCTTTAAATCAGACTAATCTCTGATTCAAAAACATTAAAAAGTTCATTTAAAACGTCATCATGTTGAGTCGATTCTGATCCAATCAGCTGAGAGGACCGCGTTTCCCAGCATGCTCTGTTGGGTCCGCCTGGGTCTTGCAGTCGGTGAAAAGCGTCTGCGCCGCCTTGATCTCGTGAGGTCATCGTCGCCTACGTGTGCATGACGTCAGAGCGAGTCGGGATCAAGACGGACACAAATCTACCCAGAATGCAACGGGCGGCGATCGCCGTGATGGGTTCTGCGCCGACCTGGTTCATCTCCAAGTGGATAATAAAAAACATGTCAACATACTTACGGAGTACAGCAACTACACATATCCTCCACAGCTGTATAATGTTGGCTGTATTGACAAATGTTACGACCCCCAACAGATTCATGCTTCTGCAGATGCAGAATAAGTCGATCCAGAATCATCCCCACAATGTAGAAGATTGGGTTTGATGTTCAGAATTGATTTTTCTCAAAATGGAGATCTCAACACCCCCCCCACCCCTTTAATAAGTGTTCCCAATATGAAAATAAAGAAACAGTTTTTACTACAGTCAGTGCTGAATAGTAGTATTTATATTTATAAGTTTTATAATGACCCACGTTACAAGTGCTTCACAAAATAGTAAAAGAATATATATATATGTGTGTGTGTGTGTACACATGTATGTACATCTATAGATGTGTGTATGTATGTATATATGTGAGTGCATGTATATATATATATATATGTGTGTGTGTGTGTGTGTACTTGTGTATGTATATACATGTATGTGCATATATAGATGTGTGTGTGTGTGTGTGTGTATGTATGTGTATATATAGGTAAATACGTATGTGTGTATATATATGTGTGTGTGTGTATGTATATATGTAGATGTGTATATGTATGTACTATAATATGTAGTATATATTATAAACACGTGTGCAATAATCTCAATTTCTAAACGGCCAGATAAATGACCCCCTCCCTCTGAGATGAGTATGAGTAGTATGAAAAGAAAAACAAGTAAAGTACAAGTACCTTAAATTTGTTTTTAAGTAGAGTAAATGTACTCGTCAAAACGGACGTTACGAGATAATAAACACTGGTTTCTGCTTTAGTTTGGGTGACAGTTTCTTTTTCCCCGGATGTTAGATTGGTTGATTGGAGACTAAAGATGTTGTCTACCTGCTCTGCATCCGTGGCTGTAAATAAAGGTTGGTTAAAAACTGAAAAAACGCTCTCAGGACACCGTTACCTGAGGAGGATGGCGGGCTCCAGGCGGAGGCCTCTGCAGAGCAGACCGAGAAGCGGCCGTCAGATTCGGCCTCTGTCTTCATGTCGCAGCCTACGTGTCTCTGGAGGACAAAGTTAGCATATGAACGGTGGAGGGAGTTAGCTTGTTGCTAACTGTTGTTACCTGCTGCTCAGGTGTTTCTAGCTAATTTAGGCTAACTAATTAACTAATTAACTAACTAACTAACAAACACAACGAGCTGCAAAACTGCAACAGTGGGACGGTATTCAACATGGAGAATCATCTGCAGGACAGAAGGGATACAACATCTAATAAGTGAGTCAGAAACATGTCTGTCTGTCTGTCTGTGTCCATAGGCGTAGATGTAGGGGGGATATAGGGTATATGTTGTGTGTATATATATTAATATATAGTATGTATTTTCTTTGGGTGCTTTTATATAGACCTTAGTGGTCCCCTAATACTGTATCTGAAGTCTCTTTATATAGACCTTAGTGGTCCCTAATACTGTATCTGAAGTCTCTTTATATAGACCTTAGTGGTCCCTAATACTGTATCTGAAGTCTCTTTATATAGACCTTAGTGGTCCCTAATACTGTATCTGAAGTCTCTTTATATAGACCTTAGTGGTCCCTAATACTGTATCTGAAGTCTCTTTATATAGACCTTAGTGGTCCCTAATACTGTATCTGAAGTCTCTTTATATAGACCTTAGTGGTCCCTAATACTGTATCTGAAGTCTCTTTATATAGACCTTAGTGGTCCCTAATACTGTATCTGAAGTCTCTTTATATAGACCTTAGTGGTCCCTAATACTGTATCTGAAGTCTCTTTATATAGACCTTAGTGGTCCCTAATACTGTATCTGAAGTCTCTTTATATAGACCTTAGTGGTCCCTAATACTGTATCTGAAGTCTCTTTTATATAGACCTTAGTGGTCCCCTAATACTGTATCTGAAGTCTCTTTTATATAGACCTTAGTGGTCCCCTAATACTGTATCTGAAGTCTCTTTATATAGACCTTAGTGGTCCCTAATACTGTATCTGAAGTCTCTTTATATAGACCTTAGTGGTCCCTAATACTGTATCTGAAGTCTCTTTATATAGACCTTAGTGGTCCCTAATACTGTATCTGAAGTCTCTTTATATAGACCTTAGTGGTCCTACTGTATCTGAAGTCTATAACTGGCCTTGACCAACTGCCACTTTGCTTGTTTGAAAGCCATGATGTCTCTCTCTCATAGGGGGGGGGCAAATTCTCTGGGCGGGTAAAGCAGAGAAAGGGGTGGTAACCTCATAAAGGGTAAAATTGTGTGTGTGTCAGACACTTAGAGGGAGGAGTTATAAAGTCTGATGTCCAGAGGCAGGAATGACTTCCTGTGGCGCTCCATGATGTTGCAGCCTGAGAGAGTCTATATAAAGGGACCCAGGACTGCAGTGGTGCAGATGTCCACATGGAGACGCTGTTGGCCTGGGAGAGCTGCCTCTCCGGTCTGAGCCCCCCTCTGTGATCCAATAACACATGCAGCGAGTCTGCTCTCTCCGCCAGGTCATGCATGGAAGTTCAACATAAAGATGAGAGTGGGGGGGTGGGGAGGTTAAGTGCCAGAAGAGTCTGATGGAGACGGGCCCTTCAGTGTGTCTTCAGAGCTTCCTGGAAGATAAAGGTGCTGCCGTGAGACCGCTGTCCTTTCAGACCCGCTGAGACCAGCCCGCCTCCTCTCCGGGTCCTGGGCCCGGCGTCCACGTGGAGACTCTTCTCAGGAGGACTTCGTCTCTGAAGGGACGGACACACAAATGCTTTTAATGGCATTTACAGAGCCCAGGTCCATGACACACACACACATACAGACACACACACACATACATACACACACAGACACACACACACACACACATATACAGACACACAGACACACACATATAGACACACAGACATACAGACACATACATACACACACAGACACACACACACACACACACACACACACACACACACACACACATATACAGACACACAGACACACACATATAGACACACAGACATACAGACACATACATACACACACACATATACAGACACACAGACACACACACATATACACATATACAGACACACACACATATACAGACACACACATACACACACACACACATATACAGACACATACACACACACACACACACATATACACACACACACACACATAGACTCACATACAGACTCACACACACACACACACATACCGAAACACACACACACACACACACATACAGACACATATACACATACACACACACAAACACACATAGACTCACATACAGACTCATACACACACATACAGAAACACATACAGACTCACACACACACATACAGAAACACACACATACAGAAACACACACACACACACACATAAAACACACACAGAAACACATACACAATCTTTCCCCCCGTTGCGGTGAAACATACATACAGCCTTTCTCTAGCTAGCTACCGTATGCTGTTCTACTGTTAAAATGCCATATTTCCTCAGGGCTCTGGTTACCATAGCAACTCAACCTTTATGATGTTGTTACTTAGCTGTTATTTATTGTTATATTACTGTAGTGTGTGTTAGGTGAACTTATTACATATTTAATTACTTTAAAATGTTAATATGTTGTTAAATTTAAATAATTTTCAGTTAAAAACTCACTCTCTCTTTGTCTCTGTTCCCGGTGCTCTGTTCCCGGTGCTCTGTTCCCGGTGCTCTGTTCCCGGTGCTCTGTTCCCGGTGCTCTGTTCCCGGTGCTGCGTTCCCGGTGCTGCGTTCCCGGTGCTGCGTTCCCGGTGCTGCGTTCCCGGTGCTGCGTTCCCGGTGCTGCGTTCCCGGTGCTGCGTTCCCGGTGCTGCGTTCCCGGTGCTTGCTCTGTTCCCGGTGCTGCGTTCCCGGTGCTGCGTTCCCGGTGCTGCGTTCCCGGTGCTGCGTTCCCGGTGCTGCGTTCCCGGTGCTCTGTTCCCGGTGCTGCGTTCCCGGTGCTCTGTTCCCGGTGCTCTGTTCCCGGCGCTCTGTTCCCGGCGCTGCGTTCCCGGCGCTGCGTTCCCGGCGCTGCGTTCCCGGCGCTGCGTTCCCGGCGCTGCGTTCCCGGCGCTCTGTTCCCGGTGCTGCGTTCCCGGTGCTCTGTTCCCGGCGCTCTGTTCCCGGCGCTGCGTTCCCGGCGCTGCGTTCCCGGTGCTCTGTTCTCGGTGCTCTGTTCTCGGTGCTGCGTTCCCGGTGCTGCGTTCCCGGTGCTCTGTTCTCGGTGCTCTGTTCCCGGCGCTGCGTTCCCGGTGCTCTGTTCCCGGCTCACAGTCACCGTTTCTCAGCTGAAGTCAACCGTAACGACCGCTTAAATCAACCGTCAGGTGACGGCCGACTGTCACCCAAATGTGTTTTTAAGGATTATTTTTGGGGCTTTTCCCTTTATTAAAGTGACAGTGGATGGACATGAAAGGGGGAGAAGATGGGGGAGGACACCCAACCAAGGGCCGCAGGCCGGTCTCAAGTGTGTGTGTGTGTGTGTGTGTGTGTGTGTGTGTGTGTGTGTGTGTGTGTGTGTGTGTGTGTGTGTGTGTGTGTGTGTGTGTGTGTCGGGAGGTGTCTGCTGATTCCCCCCCAAATCACCCGAAACTGTAAAACCTGTTCATGAGACTGGGTTGCTCCAGCTTGTACTTTCACCCCCCCTCTGCGTCTCCTCACCTTCATGCCCCCTTGTAGACATGAATGTGATTGGACAGTGTGAGGCAGTGATGATGATGGATTGTGGCGTCTCTGTCTCTCTACACAGCTCTGACTGCTCACAGTGACTGGTCCTCTGCCCTACGGTGTGTGTGTGTGTGTGTGTGTGTGTGTGTGTGTGTGTGTGTGTGTGTGTGTGTGTGTGTGTGTGTGTGTGTGTGTGTGTGTGTGTGTGTGTGTGTGTGTGTGTGTGTGTGTGTGTGTGTGTGTGTGTGTGTGTGTGATATTTGTCAGAGTGGACGTACTCTCTCATTGCCATCTCTGTCTCCACGGCGATGCCACTACGATCACAGTAACGTGAGCTATTAAATCAGCTGATACCTGGCCAGTGTCTCTGTGTGGACTTCGTCCTCAGACGTCCCACCAATCAGTCCCAGAAGGTCCCAGTTAGAAGAGAAGTTATTGAATGCAACTAACTTCAGTTGGTAGAGTAACAGCGTGTGAGACGGAGCATGCTGGACCAGGACCTGGACCTGGACCTGGACCAGAGATGTGACCCATGGCCAGAATATCATAGTTCATAAAAATGCAGCGCGGTGACGATACAGACATTTCATACGAGTGTAACTCTGCCGACCCCCATTCGACCTGTGCTGGACCCGTTCATAATGAGTCAGCCGTCTCTCTGGGAGCACGTCCATCACCCCCCCCCCCCAGCTCTTTTAATCAGTTATTGTTGAAAACAAGTGAAGGAGCTTTCCAGAGATACATATGTCCAAGGCCATTTTAGATCATTTTCATTTCCATGTGTTGCAGCTGAATGTACAACATCAGCTATGACAGTTATGAATAATATAATAATAATATATATACATTTGTTTTGGTTACAATCAACAAATAATAATAATCAAAGGGAGGGGGCAGCAGCTCTGTCCGTAGGGCGTTGGGTTGGGAACCGGAGGGTCGTCGGTTCAAGTCCCCCCGTACGGACCGAATGACGGAGTGTGTATCGGTAGGTGGAGAGTTGCCACTTCACCTCCTGGACACGGCTAGGTGCATTTGGGCAAGGCACCGTACCCCCAACCGCTCAGTGCGCTAGTCCAGCTGGCAGCCCCCACACTCTGACATATCTCCATTTGTGCATGTATAGGTCGTGTGTGTGTGTGTGTGTGTGTGTGTGTGTGTGTGTGTGTGTATTTCAGACCTGTGTGTAGTGATTACTAACAAACAGAGTGTAAATTGTAATTTCCCCTCTGGGGATCAATAAACAGTATAAATTAATATTAATCGTGATCTCTATATTGATGAAAATAATCGTGATGACCATTTTGGCCTTAATGGTGCCGCCCTACCTCGGCACAGGGACAATAAAGTGTCGCTCGCGAGCTGCAAGTTTGTTGTTGTTGTTTCCCGAAGAGAACGGCGGGCGGTGAGCGGCCGACTGCACTCATACCACCCCGGTTATGTTATATTAATATATAATATCTATTTTATACTGTATGTTTCCTCTGTTTGTTGGTGCAATGAAGCACATCATGTATGTGTGTGTGTGTGTGTGTGTGTGTGTGTGTGTGTGTGTGTGTGTGTGTGTGTGTGTGTGTGTGTGTGTGTGTGTGTGGAAGAAGCCAACATACATAAATGTATCTTTCTGTGTGCAGTCATATTAATTTTGCCCAAAAAAGGGCCGAAGAACCTTTAATTAGACTCAAACTGGGACTATCTCATCCATTTCCTAATTCAGTATCACTCTTAATTATCCGTTGCATTGTGTGTGTGTGTGTGTGTGTGTGTGTGTGTGTGTGTGTGTCAATAAGCAGTCCAAAGGGTAGATAAACACGCTTTCCCGCACACGACTGGAATTATTCATGAGCTGTCACAACGGATTCCCCAACCCACACGCAATACAAATAATTGAAATAACGATGTTAAGAATACGCACACACGCACGCAGACACACACACACACGTGTGTGTGTGTGTCTGCCTGTGTGTGTGTGTCTGCCTGTGTGTGGGTGTGTGTGTGTGTGTCTGCCTGTGTGTGTGGGTGTATGTGTGTCTGCCTGTGTGTGTGTCTGCCTGTGTGTGTGTGTGTGTGTGTGTGTGTCTGCCTGTGTGTGTGTGTATGTGTCTGCCTGTGTGTGTGTGTGTGTGTGTGTGTGTGTGTGTGTGTCTGCCTGCCTGTGTGTGTCTGCCTGTGTGTGTGTGTGTGTGTGTGTGTGTGTGTCTGCCTGCGTGTGTGTGTGTGTGTGTGTCTGCGTGTGTCTGCCTGCGTGTGTGTGTGTGTGTGTCTGCGTGTGTCTGCCTGTGTGTGTGTGTGTGTGTGTGTGTGTCTGCCTGTGTGTGGGTGTGTGTTGTGTGTGTGTGTGTGTGTGTGTCTGTGTGTGTGTGTGTGCGTGTGTCTGCCTGTTGGCCTGCATGGAACCGTGTGCATTAAGTTGATGATGGTCTTGCTATCTTCTTCCTTCCATCTGTAACCTCCCCCCCCCCCCCAACTCTGAGATATTCAGACTCTGAAATCCATTTCCTGTACCTGTCATACGCTGCATGAGTCCGTTTGAACTCTTTATTTTCTGTGTCTCTGCTCGAGTGTCAGGATGCGACTAGAAGACATTCAGACCAACTGGCTGCAGCAGCGATGGTTGAAGTGTTCAGATGTGTTACTGCACTGCTCTCATTGGCTGGAGGTCTGATACTGGACTAACTCCTCTCCTTCTCTGCTTTTCTCTGTCCTCTATCTCTCTTCCATTCTCTTCCTTTCCGTCCATCTTCCTTTTATAAGTGCTGTAGTTTTGTTTTTAGCTTCGGTGCTTTCCCACAGCGAGTGTTCAAAGCTACTGACGTGCGTACCACAGTCCTCTCTCGTCAGTCAGGCCGCCTGCAGCGACGAAGCCGAGACTGATTCAGCTGTTGGAGAAACGCAACGCGACATCCACCTGCGACGCGTCCTCCGTCAGTGTGCCACGGCAGAGACCAGAGAGGACGTAGCCGGGCGGTGAGAACGGCTCAGAGATGGAGGATCGGTGCTCCTGGTGCTACAGAGAGCCAGTGGCAGCAGCATGGATGCTGTTGGTACACGATCTGTCCTACCTGCAGGAT
>JABXJD010000474.1:180000-190000 GCA_013375575.1 Percina caprodes | reverse complement strand
CCAGTCTGAGATGTCTCCGCGGCAGCCATACGCCACACCACATCACCGTGACAACGTGACCACTTCGCCGCCACCATCCATCCCGATAAAACACCACCGACCTCCCCAGGACACAATTCAGCTAAAACACTGTCAAATAATTTGAGACAAAAGTTAATAAAGTCTAATATTTTGGGGAGAAAAAAGAGGAATATAGATGCAGAAAAACTGGTACTCGGGACAGCCGTGCTGTGGCGTTTCCATGGCGTTCTTTATAATGTTATATTATTATCACTGATAGTGTAAGAACCATCATCGCCGTAGTTACCACTCTGAAAGTATTAGTGTAAGAACCATCATCGCCGTAGTTACCACTCTGAAAGTATTCCTCACCGAACCGCAGAGGACCACAAATAATAATCTATTAGTATCAAGCAGCGGAGACAAAAACTAATGTTTGAGTTAGAAAAGCAGAAATTAAGAAGATTGAGACTAAAATTAAAGGAATGGATGTTGATGATAATCACAGACTGGAATATGTCAACTTTTACTCTCAATACTATTTCAAAAACACTTCAATTTGGTTTCAAATGCTATAAAATTGAATAAGACGCCCCAAAATTAATGAAAGTAGAGATTTGTACTTGGCAAAGAGCGTTGTGTGGAATCAATCATGTTATTTTGGGGAATTAAAGAGAACATTGATATAGGACAACATGAGGACAACATGGGGACAACATGAGGACAACATGAAGACAACATGAGGACAACATGAGGACAACATGAAGACAACATGAAGACAACATGAGGACAACATGGGGACAACATGAGGACAACATGAGGACAACATGAGGACAACATGAAGACAACATGAAGACAACATGAGGACAACATGGGGACAACATGAGGACAACATGAGGACAACATGAGGACAACATGAAGACAACATGAAGACAACATGAAGACAACATGAAGACAACATGAGGACAACATGAAGACAACATGAGGACAACATGAAGACAACATGAAGACAACATGGGGACAACATGAAGACAACATGAAGGCAACATGAGGACATGAGGACAACATGAAGATAACATGAGGACAACATGAGGACAACATGAAGACACCATGAAGACAACATGAGGACAACATAAGGACAACATGAAGATAACATGAGGGCAACATGAGGACAACATGGAGACAACATGGGGACAACATGGGGACAACATGAAGACAACATGAGGATAACATGAAGATAACATGAGGACAACATGAGGACAACATGAAGACACCATGAAGACAACATGGGGACAACATGAAGGCAACATGAAGGCAACATGAGGACAACATGGGGACAACATGGGGACAACATGAGGACAACATGAAGGCAACATGAGGACAACATAAGGACAACATGAGGACAACATGAGGGTTAACACTAGTCTAGATGCACCCTAGTGGCAGCAACAGTGATCTGCAGCCACGGTTGCCTAGCAACTTTCCGTTAGCTCATGAGCTGGAAAATCCAAATTCTGGTCAGGCCAATCACATCGTGTATAGAGATGGTGGGCGGGGCTTAACGTTAGGACGGCAGAGTTTTTTGCATGAATTTCCTGCTACTTGAAAACAGAAGATGGCCGCTGCTGCTGGAGAACAGCGTCTGTCCCATCGGCTCTGGAGGGTTAGGGTTAAGATCTGAAGTCTTTCTAAGAAAAGGAAGACCTGTTCGGAGGTCTATCCGTTGCTCTGATTGGTCGGAGCGCTGTCCTATTGGGAATTTGAAAGACAGCCGTTTTCCCGCCCCTTGGATTGAGCCCAGCCAATGGGGAGTTCCCAGGCCCAACATCAGGCTACTTTAAGACTGTAACTGGTCTCATTAGCATCCTGTTGTTTCCTGTTTAGAAAGAACATCACCAATACTTAATGATGCAGAGCTAGTCATGCTGTCCTGTGTGTCCCCCGCCACACACACACACACACACACACACACACACACACTGAATCACACACACACCTACTCATTTAGCTGTGCAGCGTTGTTGCAAGGAGTGTTAATTAACGCTGAGCTGACGGGCGAGTTAATGATGCAGGCGCTGCTCCTGCTCTGGTGTTGGGAGGTAAATGAAGTGGGGGGGGGGCAGACAGCTGAAGACAAGATGTCAACGTCTCCGTGTAACCAAACAATTGGCCGCAGCGTCTGTTATCAGAGGGGACGGATTAACCGTCTTCATCAGCCGCTGTCCTGCAGCCCCGAGACGCCAACCACTCCCCCACACACACACACACACACACACACACACACACACACACACACACAGTCAAAACTGGGCTGCCAGGTTGTTGTTCCTTTCCAACATATATTGATAAGCCATCACTTTGATGAACAGCTGACTTCTTACTGTCAGCTTCAATTCTGGTCAATAACCCGCAACACCGTCTCTACAGCCCCTGTTCAGTTTGACCCGAGGACAACATGAGGACAACATGAGGACAACATGAGGGCAACATGAAGACACCATGAGGACAACATGAGGACAACATGAGGGCAACATGAAGACACCATGAGGACACCATGAGGACAACATGAGGACAACATGAGGACAACATGAAGACACCATGAGGACAACATGAGGACAACATGGGGACAACATGAGGGCAACATGAGGACAACATGAGGACAACATGAAGGCAACATGAAGACAACATGAAGACAACATGAGGACAACATGAGGACAATATGAGGGCAACATGGGGACAACATGGGGACAACATGAGGGCAACATGAGGACAACATGAGGGCAACATGAGGACAACATGAGGACAACATGAGGACAACATGAGGGCAACATGAGGACAACATGAGGGCAACATGAAGACAACATGAAGACAACATGAGGACAACATGAGGACAATATGAGGGCAACATGGGGACAACATGGGGACAACATGAGGGCAACATGAGGGCAACATGAGGACAACATGAGGACAACATGAGGACAACATGAGGGCAACATGAGGGCAACATGAAGACAACATGAGAGCAACATGAGGGCAACATGGGGACAACATGGGGACAACATGAGGGTTAATAAACTGTAGAGACTAATCAGAGAGTCGGCGGCGTGGTACGGTTCACGGCAGAGGACGGAACAACAACCAGAACGCAGGACACACGCCCAGCAGAACTCGGGGTAACTTTCTCTCTCTCTCTCTCTCTCTGTCTCTCTTGCTCTCTCTCTCTCTCTCTCTGTCTCTCTTGCTCTCTGTCTCTCTCTCTCTCTCTTGCTCTCTGTCTCTCTCTCTCTCTCTCTCTCTCTCTCTCTCTCTCTCTCTCTCTCTCTCTCTCACGCCGTGTCCTTGGGACGCCAAACGCCAGAAATAGACGAGTCAAATCAGACACCGGCTGCCTGGAGGTAGGATAGGAGACGGCAAAGTCGGCCAAATTTAACTACCCCCGTCCCCCGTCCCATCCTGTCCCCCCCTCCCCCTCCCCTCCCCTCCCCTCCCCCTCCCTGCAGCCTGTGAAGATCACCGGCTCACCTGCACGGACACAGCAGACAGAAATAAGCAGCTGGCAGCCAATCAGAGTGCAGGAGATGATGGAGCTGTGTATCAGGAAATGGGATCCGACATGAACCGACTTTGTGTCCCTGAAATTCTCACAGGACAGGAAACCAGGATTACCTGTAGAGTTTATTATATATATATATATATATATATATATATATATATATATATATATATATATATATATATATATATATATATATTGTAGAATAAGGAGCCATTGTTGCCCACAACCTTGAGACCAGCTCAGCTTTGAGTCTCGCTGCGGAGGCCGGTCACGTGCACGTGGATCAGACTTGTCGTTTGTGTTGTGAGGAAACAGGAAACATCGCTGCCTCCATCTCTGCCACGAGGCAGCTTAAAAACACCACACAGGAGCTGTGGCCTGGAGGGGGTTTGAGGAACAGCTGACCTCCGTTTCCTCCGTGTCATTTCTTTCTCTCTTTCTCCGGGTAATGAAGCTGCACACAAACACACACACACATATACACATTAATGTATACACACACATATATACACACACACACATACATATGCACACATGCGCACACACACGCACCCACACCCCTATCTACACACAAAATCATACTTGCCGACGCACGCGCACAAACGTATGCACATACACACACATATACAAACACACACATACATACACACATACACACACATGTGTACACACACACATACACACGCGCCGGCTCTTTTGTTCTCTCAAAGACATCAAAGTATATTCTCATGATTAATGTCTGAGGGAATAAATATAATAAATATATCTGAAATATATCTGCTCTGACAGAGACTTGAGTGTGTTTTTGTTTGTGTTGACAGAGTGGTGTCGCCGTGGTTCCCAGCATGCTCTCTGCTCCTCCATGGCTCCCAGCATGCTCTCTGCTCCTCCATGGCTCCCAGCATGCTCTCTGCTCCTCCATGGCTCCCAGCATGCTCTCTGCTCCTCCATGGCTCCCAGCATGCTCTCTGCTCCTCTGCGTCTGTCAGCTCGCCTCGTGTCTCTCTGACAGCGCCGCCTCCGCCGCCGCGTTCACATCCAGTTAGCCTCCTCTTCATCATCGGCTCGGGTACCAATGAGCGCGTCCGTGTCTACAGAGTCATGTGGTTGTTAACGGCAACAGGCAGACATCGCCCTCCTTCTCACAGCCGGCCACAACCGATCTGGTGCCTCAAAGGTAAGATGTCACCGGCGCTCATATGACATGAAGCAAAAACAACTGCTGCTAAAACAATAAAAATACGTGAAGAAAGGCAACATCTTCACGTGTTCACAACATGACATCATGACAACATAACATGACATCATGACGTCATGTTGTCATGACATCATGACAACATGACATCATGATGTCATGTCATGACATCATGATGTCATGTTATGTTGTCATGATGTCATGTTGTCATGACAACATGACATCATGACATGACAACATGACATGACGACATGACAACATGACATCATGACGTCATGACAACATGATGTCATGACGTCATGACATGACGTTTTGCACCAAATGTATCACAAGAAGCAAAAGTGGAGAGCGCAGCCTCGCCGCTGTGTGACGGAGAGAGCACGCTGCATATAATATAATAATAATAATAATAATATGATATATAAGATGAGAAGCTGGAATCACTGAGTTGTGGTTGTGATGGAAAAGTGAAAAATAAAAATAAAAGATTTTTTTTCTACAAGCGCTCACATCGCATCTACGCTCTCTCACATTTGCACCATATTTACCTTCATACGTATGCACGTAGTCATGCACACACACACACACACACACACACACACGCAGAGGAAGGACTACAACGTCATTCATGTTTCTAACCCTCCGGACGCTCTGAAATGAATCAGGTCACACGTTTCATTGTTATTGTGGAACAACAGGAACGTTACAGAAAGAATCTTTGGAAACGGTGACAAAACATTGTGAAAAAGGTCGAAAAGCTTCAAAAACATCAGGAGAACGAAGAGGAAACGCTGAATATTACGTCAGTATCTTAAAACTCTGGAAGACAGGAAGACAACACAAGAGACACAACGGTTAATCAGAGATGTCCCTCTCTGTCTCTCTCTCCCCCTCCCCCCCCCCCTGTCTCTCCCTATGGGTGACAGTGAGAGGTCTCTGAGTATTTCCCGTTCCACGCAGCGACCCCCTTTACAGCGAGGAGTGCTCATAATGACCTTAAATGGTCTCTAATGGCTCCTCTCAGCCTCTCCGCCGACGTCTCACATGTGTCCCGCGTTCTTTCTTATTTTTCAAAAGGCAAGAACTGTGTGTGTAGTTCATACACACACATCCATACTGTGCATATTCGGTAACACACACACACACACACACACACACACACAGACAGACTGTTACAGTTGAGTATGCAAATAAGACTAAGTTATATATTAACACGGCAAGAGACGATAACAGGAGGACTAGATGAGGGTAGTGGGATACTCGTTTGACTGCAGGACGGGTCTCTGGGACCCCGGAGGACTAGATGAGGGTAGTGGGATACAGGTTTGACTGCAGGACGGGTCTCTGGGACCCCGGAGGACTAGATGAAAGATTCATCATGTCACGTTATCCTAAACTCAACCGTCACCAAGTGGCACACACACACACACACACACACACACACACACACACTCTTATTAAAACCATTAGATAACCAGTCCCCGTCTCCAGAACCATTTACTTCAGCTCTGCTCTGAATTTCTGATCTGCTATCTGTTCTCATTACACTCCTCTTTTATCTCTCTCTCCCTCTATTTCTCTCCTCCTCTTCCTCCTCCTCTCTTCTCTCTCCCTCCCTCTACTTCTCTCCTCCTCCTCCCCCTTTATCTCTCCATCCCTCCCTCCCTCTCTCATTTCTCTCCTCCTGTCCCTCCTCCTCTCCTCTACATCTCTCCTCCTCTCCCTCCCTCTATTTCTCTCCTCCTCTTTCCCCGTTATCTCTCCATGCCTCCCTCCCTCTCTCATTTCTCTTCCTCCTCTCTTCTCTCTTCCTCTCACCCTCCTTCCCTCTCTACTTGTCTCTTCTCCTCTTCCCCCTGTATCTCTCCTCTTCCTCCTCTCTTCTCTCTCCCTCCCTCCTCTACATCTCTCCTCTTCATCCTCTCTTCTCTCTCTCTCCCTCTCTACATCTCTCCTCTTCCCCCTTTATCCCTTCCTCCCTCCCTCCTTCTCTACATCTCTCCTCTTCCCCCTCTCTTCTCTCTCCCTCCCTCTCTTCTCCCTCCCTCCTTCTGTAGATCTTTCATCCTCTTCCTCCCCTCTTCTCCCTCCCTCTCCCTCTGTACATCTCCTCTTCCTCCTTCCCTCTCTTCCCTCTCCCTTCCTCCCTCTATCTCTCCATCTCCTCCTCTTCCTCCACCTCTCTTCTCCCTCCCTTCCTCCCTCCCTCTCTCTACATCTCCTCCTCTTCCCCCTCTCTTCTCCCTCCCTCCTTCTGTAGATCTTTCATCCTCTTCCTCCCCTCTTCTCCCTCCCTCTCCCTCTGTACATCTCCTCTTCCTCCTTCCCTCTCTTCACTCTCCCTTCCTCCCTCTATCTCTCCATCTCCTCCTCTTCCTCCACCTCTCTTCTCCCTCCCTTCCCCCCTCCCTCTCTCTACATCTCCTCCTCTTCCCCCTCTCTTCTCTCTCCCTCCCTCAGGTGGAGAGTGTAATTGCTGTGGTTTAACCAGAGCTGTTTGATATCACGCTTATCCTCTCTCGCTCATGAAAGAGATGAAGGCAGAAACGCATCTTCCATCTGTGTGTGTGTGTGTGTGTGTGTGTGTGTGTCTGTGTGTGTGTGTGTGTGTGTCTGTGTGTGTGTGTGTGTGTGTCTGTGTGTGTGTGTCTGTGTGTCTCTGTGTGTGTGTGTGTCTCTGTGTGTGTGTGTGTGTGTGTGTGTGTGTGTCTCTGTGTGTGTGTGTGTCTCTGTGTGTGTGTGTCTGTGTGTCTCTGTGTGTGTGTGTCTGTGTGTCTCTGTGTGTGTGTGTGTGTGTGTGTGTGTGTCTGTGTGTGTGTGTGTGTGTCTCTGTGTGTGTGTGTCTGTGTGTCTCTGTGTGTGTGTGTGTGTGTCTCTGTGTGTGTGTGTGTGTGTGTGTGTGTGTCTCTGTGTGTGTGTGTGTGTCTCTGTGTGTGTGTGTCTGTGTGTCTCTGTGTGTGTGTGTGTGTCTGTGTGTCTCTGTGTGTGTGTGTGTGTGTGTGTGTGTGTGTGTCTCTGTGTGTGTGTCTGTGTGTCTCTGTGTGTGTCTCTGTGTGTGTGTGTGTGTGTGTGTGTGTGTGTGTGTGTGTGTCTCTGTGTGTGTGTGTGTGTGTGTGTGTGTGTGTGTGTGTGTGTGTGTCTCTCTCTCTCTCTCTCTTTGGAGCTGAATTGCTTCAGTCCGCTCTGATTTTTGAAGTAATTGAATTATTGCGGCGGCGGCGGCCGTGGAACTGCAGGCGAGAACACGCAAATCAGTTCAATCTAAAGCCAATTCCTTCCCATTTAACCTCCGTGTAACACGACGTCGAGCCGCTTCTCGGCTGATTCTTATTAGATTCTCATCTGCAGCCGCCGGCGAGCGGCACTCTGCAGCGGTGTCTTCTGTAATACAGGCGATGAAGAGGATGACGGAGATGGCTCAGCGAGCCTCCTCGCGCTTCACAAGGTTCAACGTGTCACAACATAGTTGTACGAACGAGTTTTTCTCAGCGACTGTAGTTCACACTTGGCGGGTTTATTTGACAAGAAAAAGTTGACTAGGGCGCTTATGTAGTAAAAAAAAAAACAAGCTTGCAGTGTTTTTATTCCAAAAAGTAGACGAGAGCGTCTTTTGTTGCTATGACAACAGCCACTGCTTCAACAACAGTGTCCTAGAGCGCTATGTGGAGCGGTGCTAACGTTAGATAAAGAAAGTGGTGGAGCGAGATAGAGAAAGGAGACAGAGAGAGAGAGGTGCTAATGTTAGATAAACAAAGTGGTGGAGCGAGATAGAGAAAGAACAGAGAGAGAGAGAGAAAGAGAGAGCGATGCTAATGTTAGATAAACAAAGTGGTGGAGCGAGAGAGAGAGAGTGAGAGAGAGAGAGAGAGAGAGAGAGAGGTGCTAATGTTAGATAAACAAAGTGGTGGAGCGAGAGAGAGAGAGAGAGTGAGAGAGCGAGAGGTGCTAATATTAGATAAACAAAGTGGTGGAGCAAGATAAAAAAAGAACAGAGAGAGAGAGAGGTGCTAACATTAGATAAACAAAGTGGTGGAGCGAGATAGAGAGAGAGAGAGGGGGAGGGAGAGAGCGCCTCGCTGTGCTCCGACTCCATTTTTTCTTGTTGTTATGGAAACAACAGGTCTGGCTACTCCACTCGTCATTGGTCGGCTGTCTAAACACTGCCAGACGTCAGAGAAGTTGAACGTTTTTAACTTCAAGATTACGCTCTGAGTTGCAGGAAAGAAGTCGGCTCTATAGCATTTGAAACCAAATTGAAGTGTTTTTGAAATAGTATTGAGAGTAAAAGTTGACATATTCCAGTCTGTGATTATCATCAACATCCATTCCTTTAATTTTAGTCTCAATAATTCCTAATTTCTGCTTTTCTAACTCAAACATTAGGTATAATTTCCTATAAATGAGGTTAATTGACCATAAATTCCAAAAATAACTAAAACTAAAGTTAATAAGTTAGTGTTACGTAGTGTTGACGTCAAAAACATAAAGTGACAAACATTGAAAAAAAGCGTCCAAAGTGTTGGGGGTGACACTGGACAACACGGCGTCACCCTTTAGCTTTAATTATAGCCGGGGTGGCAGTTCACGTTGGGATGTTAGTAGCCTAGTAGTATAGGAACCTAGTAGTATAGTAACCTAGTAGTATAGTAGCCTAGTAGTATAGTAGCCTAGTAGTATACTAGACTAGTAGTATAGTAACCTAGTAGTATAGTAGCCTAGTAGTATAGTAGCCTAGTAGTATACTAGACTAGTAGTATAGTAACCTAGTAGTATAGTAGCCTAGTAGTATAGGAACCTAGTAGTATAGTAGCCTAGTAGTATACTAGACTAGTAGTATAGTAACCTAGTAGTATAGTAGCCTAGTAGTATAGGAACCTAGTAGTATAGTAGCCTAGTAGTATACTAGACTAGTAGTATAGTAACCTAGTAGTATAGTAACCTAGTAGTATAGTAGCCTAGTAGTATACTAGACTAGTAGTATAGTAACCTAGTAGTATAGTAGCCTAGTGGTATAGTAACCTAGTAGTATAGTAGCCTAGTAGTATAGTAACCTAGTAGTATAGTAACCTAGTAGTATAGTAGCCTAGTAGCATACTAGACTAGTAGTATAGTAACCTAGTAGTATAGTAGCCTAGTAGTATAGTAGCCTAGTAGTATATCAACCTAGTAGTATAGTAGCCTAGTAGTATAGTAGCCTAGTAGTATAGGAACCTAGTAGTATAGTAACCTAGTAGTATAGTAGCCTAGTA
>JABXJD010000474.1:172500-177500 GCA_013375575.1 Percina caprodes | reverse complement strand
GTGTGTGTGTGTGTGTGTGTGTGTGTGTGTGCGTGCGCGCGCGCGTGCGTGCGTGCGTGTGTGTGCGTGCGCGCGCGCGTGCGTGCGTGCGTGTGTGTTTGGCACTGCTCGCTGCAGGCACTCCAGCCCACTCCTACCTGCTGCCTCCTCTGTCATGGTTCTTCTTTACCCCTGTGTGGCGGAATTAAAATCCCCCAATACCCCCCCATACCCCCCCACTCCGCTAAAGGTTTGATTCATGTTCAAAGAACTCGCAGTCTGAGAAGCAGAGCCTGACAATTACTGCAACAAAGGCATGACCGACAGGGAGAGAAGCTTTAATTGAGTTAAAATTGAGTTTCTGAATAGATCATTGTGTTAATTTTAGAATAAATATTCTTCCTTTGCAGGCTGAGAGCTCTCCATCTCAGAGAGAAGAGATAGGAAATCTTTCTCATGCCCCCTTCAGTCCTCCTCCAGCGGAGACCATATTCTGTCCCGGGCGTATCCGTGGTGATGGCGTGCTCCACGCCTCGCCTCAGGTGTGACATCAGAGACGGCGCCGCGTCCCGCGGTCCACCGAGCGGGACGGTGTCTTCACGACTTCATCGGGGACGATGACTCAGACGTCTCTTCAGAGGTGGAAAGTACCCGAGTACTTTTACTCAAGGTGTGTACTGAAGTACTTAGAGTATTTTCTTTTCATGTTACTTTCTACTTTAGTTACTAGTTACTTTAGTTACTATACAGGACTAGGACGTGATTCTCTCACACCAGTCCACAAAGTCCTGTGTCCATGTTGTCTGAAGTCTGTGTGGTACAGGTGCCCCCCAGGGGACCGCCCTGGGCCCCTGGGGGGCACCTGTACCCGGCAGACTTCAGACCACACATGAGACGCTCAGACCCCCCCGTCACGTCCCCTCACACTGTGGTCTGTTCGTGAGATAGTTCAGGACCCAGTCCATACTTATGCCCCCTGTATTTTAACATAGGGGGGTGTATACTTATGCCCCCCTGTATTTTAACATAGGGGGTGTATACTTATGCCCCTGTATTTTAACATAGGGGGTGTATACTTATGCCCCCTGTATTTTAACATAGGGGGGTGTATACTTATGCTCCTGTATTTTAACATAGGGGGGTGTATACTTATGCCCCTGTATTTTAACATAGGGGTGTATACTTATGCCCCTGTATTTTAACATAGGGGTGTATACTTATGCCCCTGTATTTTAACATAGGGGGTGTATACTTATGCTCCTGTATTTTAACATAGGGGGGTGTATACTTATGCCCCTGTATTTTAACATAGGGGGTGTATACTTATGCCCCTGTATTTTAACATAGGGGGTGTATACTTATGCTCCTGTATTTTAACATAGGGGGATATACTTATGCCCCTGTATTTTAACATAGGGGGTGTATACTTATGCCCCTGTATTTTAACATAGGGGTGTATACTTATGTCCCTGTATTTTAACATAGGGGGTGTATACTTATGCCCCTGTATTTTAACATAGGGGGGTGTATACTTATGCCCCTGTATTTTAACATAGGGGGTGTATACTTATGCCCCTGTATTTTAACATAGGGGGGTGTATACTTATGCCCCTGTATTTTAACATAGGGGGTATATACTTATGCCCCTGTATTTTAACATAGGGGGTGTATACTTATGCCCCTGTATTTTAACATAGGGGTGTATACTTATGCCCCTGTATTTTAACATAGGGGGTATATACTTATGCCCCTGTATTTTAACATAGGGGTGTATACTTATGCCCCTGTATTTTAACATAGGGGTGTATACTTATGCCCCTGTATTTTAACATAGGGGGTGTATACTTATGCCCCTGTATTTTAACATAGGGGGGTGTATACTTATGCCCCTGTATTTTAACATAGGGGGTGTATACTTATGCCCCTGTATTTTAACATAGGGGGTGTATACTTATGCCCCTGTATTTTAACATAGGGGGTGTATACTTATGCCCCTGTATTTTAACATAGGGGTGTATACTTATGCCCTGTATTTTAACATAGGGGGTGTATACTTATGTCCCTGTATTTTAACATAGGGGGTGTATACTTATGCCCCTGTATTTTAACATAGGGGGTGTATACTTATGCCCCTGTATTTTAACATAGGGGGTGTATACTTATGCCCCTGTATTTTAACATAGGGGGTGTATACTTATGCCTTATAACATCATTTATGATACTTTATCCGTCTTTACTTTAAAATATTTGTACTCAAGGTGTATTTTTGCCCAAATAATACATTTTTACAGTAACAACTGTATGAAAGCAGTAAGTGTAACTTCCCCTCGTCACTCTGAAGAAGACGAGCACTCGCGGCCACCTCGCTCACGGAGGGTGTACTCTTCTTCTTCTTCTTCTTCTTCTTCTTCTTCTTCTTCTTCTTCTTCTCTCGCGGCGGCGGCGCTCTGCACTCGTCTTCTACCTTCTTCTCTCGCTCTTCCACCCGCCGCCGCGCTCTGTTTTCTGACTTTAGATTCCTGCCAACCTGCAATCATCGCTGTCAGGAACACACAGTAACACACACACACACACACACACACACACACACACACACACACACACAGTAACACACACACACACACACACACACACACACACACACACAGACAGACACACACACACAGCGTGAGCTGGATAAGAGACACACACACAGTAACACACACGCACAGTAACACACACAAACACACACACACACAGCGTGAGCTACACACACACACACACACACACACACACACAGTAACACACACAGCGTGAGCTACACACACACACACACACACAGTAACACACACGCACAGTAACACACACAAACACACACACACACAGCGTGAGCTACACACACACACACACACACACACACACACACACAGTAACACACACAGCGTGAGCTACACAAGGCACAGGCACACACACACACACACACACACACACACACACACACACACACACACACACACACACACACACAGGTGTCCGCTGGGTGAATTGGCAGCCATTGCTTTGAAAAGATGACTCAGCAAGACCCAATCCCTGTCGGCTGTCTCCGTCCCTCCCCCCTCTCTAAAGTCTATCTTATTTTTCTCTTGTTGTTTTGTAGAGTTTAGTGTGTGTGTGTGTGTGTGTGTGTGTGTGTGAATCACACAGTAAGACTCACTTCAGACTCACATTTGCTGTAAACTTGAGAAATTGGTACTCATCTAATTTCTCCCATCTAGCATTGACATCATATATGTCTCAGTATTAGCTACGGTGGCCTTCACGCTTTTTCTTTTCCTGTGCAAAGAAAAAGACTTCTGTTCCTGAAATTAGGATGTTGAATGAGTCTGGTGGAGATATGCTGCTCTATGCACGCTAAAAGTAGTGATTATTAACATGGAGTCTGGTGGAGATATGCTGCTCTATACACGCTAAAAGTAGTGATTATTAACATGGAGTCTGGTGGAGATATGCTGCTCTATACACGCTAAAAGTAGTGATTATTTACATGGAGTCTGGTGGAGATATGCTGCTCTATACACGCTAAAAGTAGTGATTATTTACATGGAGTCTGGTGGAGATATGCTGCTCTATACATGCTAAAAGTAGTGATTATTTACATGGAGTCTGGTGGAGATATGCTGCTCTATACACACTAAAAGTAGTGATTATTTACATGGAGTCTGGTGGAGATATGCTGCTCTATGCACGCTAAAAGTAGTGATTATTAACATGGAGTCTGGTGGAGATATGCTGCTCTATACACGCTAAAAGTAGTGATTATTAACATGGAGTCTGGTGGAGATATGCTGCTCTATACACGCTAAAAGTAGTGATTATTTACATGGAGTCTGGTGGAGATATGCTGCTCTATACACGCTAAAAGTAGTGATTATTTACATGGAGTCTGGTGGAGATATGCTGCTCTATACATGCTAAAAGTAGTGATTATTTACATGGAGTCTGGTGGAGATATGCTGCTCTATACACACTAAAAGTAGTGATTATTTACATGGAGTCTGGTGGAGATAGGCTGCTCTATACACGCTAAAAGTAGTGATTATTTACATGGAGTCTGGTGGAGATATGCTGCTCTATACACGCTAAAAGTGGTGATTATTTACATGGAGTCTGGTGGAGATATGCTGCTCTATACACTCTAAAAGTGGTGATTATTTACATGGAGTCTGGTGGAGATATGCTGCTCTATACACGCTAAAAGTAGTGATTATTTACATGGAGTCTGGTGGAGATATGCTGCTCTATACACGCTAAAAGTAGTGATTATTTACATGGAGTCTGGTGGAGATCTGCTGCTCTATACACGCTAAAAGTAGTGATTATTTACCTGGAGTCTGGTGGAGATATGCTGCTCTATACACGCTAAAAGTAGTGATTATTTACATGGAGTCTGGTGGAGATATGCTGCTCTATACACACTAAAAGTAGTGATTATTTACATGGAGTCTGGTGGGTTTTGGTGATGGGATTTTGTGTCTGGCATAATACCAATGGACCAATGTCAAAGATTGTTGTTCCCATCAGTCACTTAGACACAAAAACATGGGAGAATGGGGTCCAGGTTGAGAATAAGTCAGTAAGTCAGAAGTAGTTACCCGTTAGCGATCAATCTAGTCTAACTAGGTGAAACTATGAAAGGCTTTGCCGTGAATTTGTAAAAAAATTGGGATAATGACTCAGCAGTTCAGACAGGCTTCAGGTATTGTGTTTCTTGTGTTACGCTCCTAAGTGTGAAGTACTTTGGGACTTGTGCCTGCGTCCATCCGGGTACGCATGCGTTGGCGCTGGGTCAGAGCACCATGAAGAGGATATCAAGGGCACGGACACACACACACACACACACACACACACACACACACACACACACAAATACAGACATATATTTTCAGTACACGTACAGGAGAGACAGTAAAGGCCACGCTGCAGCAGATGTTGATGACAGTTCATGATGAATTCTTCAGCACAATGTGTGTGTGTGTGTGTGT
>JABXJD010000474.1:165000-167500 GCA_013375575.1 Percina caprodes | reverse complement strand
CTCGGACTCGAACCTCTTTTGACTCGGTCTTGTCTTGGACTCTAACCTCTTTGGACTCAGTCTTTAATCTGACTCGAACCTCTTTGGACTCGGTCTCGTCTTGGACTCAAACCTCTTTGGACTCGGTCTTAACTTGGACTCAAACCTCTTTGGACTCGGTCTTGACTCAGACTCGAACCTCTTTGGACTCGGTCTTGTCTTGGACTCTAACCTCTTTGGACTCGGTCTTGTCTTGGACTCAAACCTCTTTGTACTCGGTCTTGACTCGGACTCTAACCTCTTTGGACTCGGTCTGGACTCGGACTCGAACCTCTTTGGACTTGGTCTTGTCTTGGACTCAAACCTCTTTGGACTCGGTCTTGTCTCGGACTTGAACCTCTTTGTACTCGGTCTTGACTCGGACTCTAACCTCTTTGGACTCGGTCTGGACTCGGACTCGAACCTCTTTGGACTCGGTCTTGTCTTGGACTTTTCTTCATATCATTCTATCTCATTATTTCCCTTCTAAGTTCTTTATGGATCTATTTCAGTACATCATTGTCTCGAAGTTCACATCGTATGTTTCTCCGGGATCAGCCAGCGCAAAGGACGTCTATATCCTGATTGGCGGCTGGCGTTAGCCGGCGCTAGCCGCTGCTAGCCGCCGTTAGCCGCCGTTAGCCGCCGCTAGCCGCTGCTAGCCGCCGTTAGCCGCCGTTAGCCGCTGCTAGCCGCCGTTAGCCGCTGAACCAAAGCGACGCCGACAGATTTCCCTCCTTGCAGCTGAGAGAAGCTTCCATTGGAAATGAATCCGGTAACTTTAGACGCTCGTCGGCGGCGGCGTGAACGTCCAGTTACTTTCTAGTCCTCTCCAACCACATCATTGTAAAAACTGCTGGCCACAGTAACTTCATTTATGTCCTCGGCGCTGCTTTCAAAGACCGCCCGGTCCGGATCCTGAACGCATCTTTCACTCTCAATCACGTCTTCTGACATCTTTTTCACCGTGATTCGTATCAGCCTTAAAATCCTTTAGCTCAGCCTTTCGTAGTAGTACTAGTAGTACTACTAGTAGTACTACTACTAGTAGTAGTACTAGTAGTACTACTACCAGCACTAGTAGTAGTGCTAGTAGTAGTACTAGTAGTAGCCTATATTTGTAGTCATGACGACTACATTTTTAATGCTTTCACGTTAATGGCTCTTCCAGTCCTGAGAAAAGAACAAGTCTAAGCACCTATGTGGATCATTGTGGAGCACCCGGGAGTCTTTCAGGAGACCGCATTGACTCCGGCATGGTAGAAAACACGCGTGTCTGATTGGAGCGCGTCTCCTGAGGCCGGGAACATTACAGTGTTACAGTCATGCTCCAGTTTGCCTCAGATATGTATTTAACACACTCTTTTATAGAAAGAAGCTCAGAGGACCAACAACTATCAAACACTCAGAATGGTTTTAAAAAGTCACTTATAACATATTTATTTCAAAGGAATTAAACATTTAATATAACATTAGTTGGGTATAGGACTTTTGTTATCTTATTTCTTAAAATAGATATCTATTTAGAGTAGTACCTTTGTTTTATTTCTTGTATTAATTGCATTAACTGTATGATTTACTTATGATTTGTATTGTTAAATGTGTGTGTGTGTGTGTGTGTGTGTGTGTGTGTGTGTGTGTGTGTGTGTGTGTGTGTGTGTGTGTGTAATGAAATGTCATAATGAGTATTGTCAAAGGGAAGATTGTAGGACCCCAGGAAGAAGAGCTTTTAGTGTATGCTAAGCTAATGGGGATCCAAATAAACCAACCAACTCAGCCTCTCCGTTTGCAACCTCTCTCCTTCGTTAGGAACTAATTTCTGATTTCAGCCAATAATTGATCAAATATTCATTAAAATGTTGCTGGGCAGCTGCACCCGTCCCATTATTAACCGTATGAAACGTGCACAATGTTTTCTTTCACGTGTTTTCCTGCTGAAGCCTCTTCTAACAGCCATGTAGCAGCGGCTCTAATAAGACCAGTACTCATGGTTTAATTAAAACCTCCTAACGACGGGTGGGGGGGTAATGAGTTCGTCTTACGGAGGGTTAAACGTGAAAAAAGGGACAAAAACATAAGAAGAGTATCGCGAAATCTTCAGTGACGATACAGACGCCAAACAGGGCTGTAGTCAAGACCGTCTCTGTCGAGTCCAAGACCAGGACTAGTTGAGTCCAAGTCAAGACCGAGTCCAAAGAGGTTTGAGTCAGAGTTGAGACCGAGTCCAAAGAGGTTTGAGTCCGAGTCGAGACAGAGTCCAAAGAGGTTCGAGTCCGAGTCGAGACCGAGTCCAAAGAGGTTCGAGTCTGAGTCGAGACCGAGTCCAAAGAGGTTTGAGTCCAAGACAAGACCGAGTCCAAAGAGGTTTCAATCCAAGTCAAGACAGTGTCCAAAGAGGTTCGAGTCCAAGACAAGACCGAGTCCAAAGAGGTTTGAGTCCGAGTCAAGACCGAGTCCAAAGAGGTCAAGACCGAGTCCAAAG
>JABXJD010000474.1:147500-152500 GCA_013375575.1 Percina caprodes | reverse complement strand
CTTCCTTCGTTTGTTCGTTCCTTCGTTCGTTTGTTCGTTCCTTCCTTTGTTTGTTCGTTCCTTCCTTCCTTCGTTCCTTCGTTCTTTCCTTTGTTCAATCCTTCCTTCGCCCGTTCCTTCGTTCTTTCCTTCCTTTGTTTGCTCGTTTGTTTGTTCGTTCCTTCGTTCGTTTGTTCCTTCCTTCGTTCTTTCCTTTGTTCGTTCCTTCCTTCGTTCCTTCGTTCGTTTGTTCGTTCCTTCCTTCCTTCCTTCGTTCTTTCCTTTGTTCGGTCCTTCGTTCGCCCATTCCTTCGTTCTTTCCTTCCTTTGTTTGCTCGTTCGTTTCGCTCCTTCGTTCGTTCCTTCGTTCCTTTGTTCCTTCGTTTATTGTCCCCATGGGGAAATTATGTTGCAGCAGAAATCACATCACATGGCATTTAAACAGCATTAGGACAGACGAGACCAACAAACCCGTACCGTGTATACATCGCTACTCATAACATAGACCAAAGCACTCAGGCATATGGGGGGTGGAGTGGGGGGACCACCAACAAAGAAATAAAAACAAAACCAAAGATCCATTGTTACCGTACAGGACTTTTGTTTGATGGCCTGTCGGACAAAAGAGAACCTTGGCCTTCACGGCTGGACCCTTTTGTCCATGTATGGACACTTCTGGCTCCAAAATACCAAGATGGCTACGGCCAAAATGCAAACTCCGAGCATGGATTGAGAGCTAACGTATAATAATTCTACAGTTTGTTCAACAGAGTGATTGCAACTGGGAAAAAACTGTTTTTGAATCTTGTAGTTCTACAACCAGGGACTCTTAGCCTCCATCCAGAAGGGTGATACTGGAATTCCCTATTTAACGGGTGCAGGCTATCTCCTGACATGGCCATGGCTATTTGCTGTAGTTGTGTAGCATACAGGGATGGTTGGGTGCAGCTGGTTCAGCTACTTGACCATCTTACAATTTGATTTAGGTGATTCTTGTGCTTAACTGAGACCGAAACCATGACGCTGAGGAGAATGAGATATGGATGATGACTGGAGGTGGAAGGAGAGGTGGACCCAGGGTGCCTTTGGGTGACAATGACTGGAGGTGGACGGGGACAAAGACCCAGGGTGCCTTTGGGTGACGATGACTGGAGGTGGAAGGAGAGGAGGACCCAGGGTGCCTTTGGGTGATGATGACTGGAGGTGGAAGGGGAGGAGGACCCAGGGTGCCTTTGGGTGACGATGACTGGAGGTGGAAGGAGAGGTGGACCCAGGGTGCCTTAGGGTGACAATGACTGGAGGTGGAAGGAGAGGAGGACCCAGGGTGCCTTTGGGTGACGATGACTGGAGGTGGAAGGGGGGTGGACCCAGGGTGCCTTAGGGTGACGATGATTGGAGGTGGAAGGGGAGGAGGACCCAGGGTGCCTTTGGGTGACGATGACTGGAGGTGGAAGGGAGGAGGACCCAGGGTGCCTTTGGGTGACGATGACTGGAGGTGGAAGGGGGGTGGAGCGCTGCATGCATGCTTTGCCTGAAATGACAGCTGACAGCAGCAGGGAGAAACAGATTTAAAGCAGGGTTGTGACGCTGTGATTGGCCGTTGGAATTTGTGGCCGATTCTGATTGGTTTAAGAGGAAGGTGAACGCCTCCAAGAGCTGATTTGATTTAGATAGAGAGCAGTGATTAAGTGTTAGGCTGTGTTAGGTTACGCTGATCTACATTAGACAACTTGAAGTGAAATCAATGGTAAAATAATGTTTCCATTCAACTACTAGTTTGAAAGAAGACATGTTATGGAAGATGAATTGCCCAAAATCTATTTGTCGCCTGCAGCGTTTCGCCTTGAATTCAACTGCCAGAAAGCTTTAAGATTGTGGAAACATCTTCCCACGGAGGAACGTCTAACTTTCTTTTACCTTTATTGTTCTCTGATGACTTGTTGATGGTTTCATCTTCACAAACCGCAGAAACATACTGAACCCTTTCCCTCTGACGGAGGTGTGTTTCTCTTTCCACACAGCATGTTTCTGGAAAGCAAGTCATTTCTACTATCCCATCAGTGTGTGTTCTGTCTCACTTCACACACAGGCTTCTCCCCTCCATAATAAAAAACTTCCAGTCAGCCAATTAGGCCGTGCCTCTCCTCACCGGTCTCCCCTGACATCGCTCGTTTCCTGCCTCAGACGGAGATCAGCGGGGAGCCGAGCTGCTTTCCTTTAGGGCGCGCTCGTTTTAGAGCAACCTACTTACCGGTGTCAGAGTGTCAGGGCGTCTCAGTATTCAGTACCAGCAATTTATTTTGTACAGATTACAGTGTGCCTCAGGTCCCTCTTCACCCACTGTCTGTTTTCCTGCGGCTTCTCATTTATTCTACGTACTTATGTTCTATTTGTATCAGAGTGAAGGTACACACACACACACACACACACACGCACACACTTAGTGCATCTCACTATCTTTGTGGGGATCCGTCGTTGACATAATGCATTCCCTAGAACCTAACCTTAACCATCACAATTGAATGCCTAACCTTAACCCTAACCCTCATATAGAGAGACAGCAGTAGAGAGACATCAGTAGAGAGTAATATGTAGAGACAACAGTAGAGAGTAGTATGTAGAGAGACAGCAGTAGAGGGTAGTATGTAGAGACAACAGTAGAGAGTAGTATGTAGAGAGACAACAGTAGAGAGTAGTATGTAGAGAGACAACAGTAGAGTAGTATGTAGAGACAACAGTAGAGAGTAGTATGTAGAGACAACAGTAGAGAGTAGTATGTAGAGACAACAGTAGAGAGTAGTATGTAGAGACAACAGTAGAGAGTAGTATGTAGAGAGACAGCAGTAGAGAGTAGTATGTAGAGACATCAGTAGAGAGTAGTATGTAGAGACAACAGTAGAGAGTAGTATGTAGAGACAACAGTAGAGAGTAGTATGTAGAGACAACAGTAGAGAGTAGTATGTAGAGACAACAGTAGAGAGTAGTATGTAGAGAGACAGCAGTAGAGAGTAGTATGTAGAGACAACAGTAGAGAGTAGTATGTAGAGAGACAGCAGTAGAGAGTAGTATGTAGAGAGACAGCAGTAGAGAGTAGTATGTAGAGAGACAACAGTAGAGAGTAGTATGTAGAGAGACATCAGTAGAGAGTAGTATGTAGAGACAACAGTAGAGAGTAGTATGTAGAGAGAACAGTAGAGAGTAGTATGTAGAGAGAACAGTAGAGAGTAGTATGTAGAGAGACAGCAGTAGAGAGTAGTATGTAGAGAGACAACAGTAGAGAGTAGTATGTAGAGAGACAACAGTAGAGAGTAGTATGTAGAGAGACATCAGTAGAGAGTAGTATGTAGAGAGACAGCAGTAGAGAGTAGTATGTAGAGACAACAGTAGAGAGTAGTATGTAGAGAGACAGCAGTAGAGAGTAGTATGTAGAGAGACAGCAGAGAGTAGTATGTAGAGAGACAACAGTAGAGAGTAGTATGTAGAGAGACAGCAGTAGAGAGTAGTATGTAGAGAGACAACAGTAGAGAGTAGTATGTAGAGAGACAGCAGTAGAGAGTAGTATGTAGAGAGACAACAGTAGAGAGTAGTATGTAGAGAGACAACAGTAGAGAGTAGTATGTAGAGAGACAACAGTAGAGAGTAGTATGTAGAGAGACAGCAGTAGAGAGTAGTATGTAGAGAGACAGCAGTAGAGTAGTATGTAGAGAGACAACAGTAGAGAGTAGTATGTAGAGAGACAGCAGTAGAGAGTAGTATGTAGAGAGACAACAGTAGAGAGTAGTATGTAGAGAGACAGCAGTAGAGAGTAGTATGTAGAGAGACAGCAGTAGAGAGTAGTATGTAGAGAGACAGCAGTAGAGAGTAGTATGTAGAGAGACAACAGTAGAGAGTAGTATGTAGAGAGACATCAGTAGAGAGTAGTATGTAGAGAGACATCAGTAGAGAGTAGTATGTAGAGAGTAGTATGTAGTATGACTCAGCACATTAAACCTCACTGGGTCATGACACATGAGTGACTTTAATTCTACAAGATTCTGTTGTGCTGTTGTGTGCGTTTGTCTGGTGTTTGTGTTGTTTATGCATGATAAACTGTGAGTGAATTTCTGCATATTTGTTGTGGAGTGTTGTTTGATGCACGGCTCGCTGTTCAGCGCTGTGAAATTAAACTCCAGTCTTAGTTATAGACTATTGACGTGGCGTCTGTGAGTCGCTCCGTTGCAGATATCAGCTGATCGGCGCGGGATGACAGCGCTGCGGGGCCGGATTACCAGCCCGCCGCGCCGGTGTCGTACTCACTGTGCCTTCAGATGAAGCCAGAGTGCTATTGACGACTGCTGTTGGGAAATAAAAGCGGAGTAACATGACGCGGCTGTTCCTGAAATAGCCGAGAAACAGAGCAGTGATTCAGCATGTGTGCCTTGAGGGTGGAAAGACAGCGGGGGAGGGAGGGGAGGGTGGTTGGCGGGAAGGAGAGGGGAGGGTTTACAAGAGAGGTTTTTGGTGCATATTCCCTTTCCCTTTAAATGTTAAAATATCATCAGTTGTGTTGTGCCTTTGAGGCGACACGAACGAGAATCATCCACCAGTGAACGCATCAGAGGCAGTAAAAGTGGAGAGTAAATTGGGTCCCCGTTGTTTTTTTAAAAAGGTTAACTTTCTACTTAGCATGGCAGATACTGAAGCTTCAATAACAAGGCGAGGCAGGGGCATGTTTAAAGGGTAATTTCATGGGGGGGGTGCTAACCTGGACCCTTTTACCCCCATGCATTGGTGTGTGAAGTGACTGAACGCTGTAAATGTCAGCGGTGACCCGGGCTATTATATTACCACAAATGACAAATGTTTTTAATGGACTATTGACATGCACTGACACGCTCAGATCAGCAGCTTCGTATTGTATCGTATGAAATTAGCCGACCGCCAGCCGGTCACGTGACCTTTCAGTTTAGCAGTCTTTACGGTGAAGTCTGGCCGTGAGAAAGTGACAGTGAGCTGGGGACAGAGGTCGTTACAGCTGAGGT
>JABXJD010000474.1:125000-132500 GCA_013375575.1 Percina caprodes | reverse complement strand
TTCACACACACAGTAACACACATACACTCACACACACACACACACACACACACACACACACACACACACAGTAGCACAAACTCACACACAGTAACACAAACACACACACACAGTAAAACACACACACACACACAGTAAAACACACACACACACAGTAAAACACACACACACACAGTAAAACACACACACACAGTAAAACACACACACAGTAAACACACACACACACACACACAGTAAAACACACACACAGTAAAACACACACACACACACACACACACACAGTAAAACACACACGCATGTTTAAAGGTGTGTGTGGCTGCCGGGCTCAGAGAGATATTCACCGCTCGCTCTCTTCACACACATTTAGACTTCATCATTGTGTTGGGGTTAGTTGGGGGTGTCAGCTCCGGTTAACTTCCTCCCTGCAGCCTCGCCGCGCCCACCTGATCTCATCTGGTGGCTGGTTACGCTTCCCCCCCCGCCCCCGGCGGAGCAGCAGCTCTGTCGCCGCGAGCCGAGCTGCCGTTAGTCGTTCCCGTTAACGTCCGGCCAAGGGGGCATAGGAGAAGGATGGTGCTGGAAGAAGTAATCAGATCCTTTAAAAGTACGAAAACAAACCAACAAGTAAAAGTCCTGCATTGACCACGTAGATCCGTCCCTCCGCGATGTCGCGATCGCGCCACTTCACGCAAATTCAACCAATCACCGCTTTGGTGCGAACCGCAATTTTGACAAATTACCGCAGCTTTTCTGCAAATTTGATCAATAACCAGAGTTTCCCGTGACTTCAACCAATCCCAGCTGGCCCTGTATCAGCATGTGACTCTGACAGCCAATGACCAGAGAGCAAAAGACCGTCCTGCCAACCTGTAACATTTTAACATCAATGTACGCTGTAGTTCCCCCTGCGACTGACGCACACTCATTTTATTTATTTTGTTGAAAGTAATGACTACACACAGGCCTGAAACACACACACACACACACACACCTGCTCAGGTCCTAATCACGCACAAATGGGGAGATGTCGGCACCTGGCAGCGCCAGGAGGTAAAATGGTGTCCAGGTGGAAGGTCCTGGCTACGGCTGACAGGGGGTGTCCAGGTAGAAGGTCCTGGCTACGGCTGACAGGTGGTGTCCAGGTAGAAGGCCCTGGCTACGGCTGACAGGTGGTGTCCAGGTAGAAGGCCCTGGCTACGGCTGACAGGTGGTGTCCAGGTGGAAGGTCCTGGCTACGGCTGACAGGGGGTGTCCAGGTAGAAGAACCTGGCTACGGCCGACAGGTGGTGTCCAGGTAGAAGAACCTGGCTACGGCCGACAGGTGGTGTCCAGGTAGAAGACCCTGGCTACGGCTGACAGGTGGTGTCCAGGTAGAAGACCCTGGCTACGGCCGACAGGGGGTGTCCAGGTAGAAGAACCTGGCTACGGCCGACAGGTGGTGTCCAGGCGGAAGAACCTGGCTACGGCTGACAGGTGGTGTCCAGGCAGAAGAACCTGGCTACGGCTGACAGGTGGTGTCCAGGCAGAAGACCCTGGCTACGGCTGACAGGTGGTGTCCAGGTAGAAGACCCTGGCTACGGCCGACAGGGGGTGTCCAGGTAGAAGAACCTGGCTACGGCCGACAGGTGGTGTCCAGGCGGAAGAACCTGGCTACGGCTGACAGGTGGTGTCCAGGCGGAAGAACCTGGCTACGGCTGACAGGTGGTGTCCAGGCGGAAGAACCTGGCTACGGCTGACAGGTGGTGTCCAGGTAGAAGGCCCTGGCTACGTCTGACAGGTGGTGTCCAGGTAGAAGACCCTGGCTACGGCTGACAGGTGGTGTCCAGGCGGAAGAACCTGGCTACGGCTGACAGGTGGTGTCCAGGCAGAAGAACCTGGCTACGGCTGACAGGTGGTGTCCTACACCACGCTGTCCTACTGCAACACCACTCACTCAGCCGTCGTCCCTGGTGAGAGACTTCTGTCCACAGTGAGACACCTAAAAGAACTGAAAGCAGCTTCTCTTCTTCCTCTTTGTCTTCTTTTCAGCTGCCAGACAACACATCCGCATCCCCGCCAACATCTGGTGATGGAGACAGACAGACGGAGGAAGAAACCAGGTAAATGACAGCAGCACGTTGACGTTTCAATGAAAGATCAACGAGAAGGGGGGGGGGGTCTCCCCGTTGTCGCCCCGTTGTCGCCCCGTTGTCGCCCCTCGTCCTCATGTGACTGGAGTTG
Organism: Percina caprodes; assembly: GCA_013375575.1. Classification (NCBI taxonomy): domain Eukaryota; kingdom Metazoa; phylum Chordata; class Actinopteri; order Perciformes; family Percidae; genus Percina; species Percina caprodes. Next base: position 130,280 of record JABXJD010000474.1, on the reverse strand, counting down.
GGCTACGATTCTGCCCCAAGGTGCTTTTTTTTTTAGGAAGGAAGAGATTCTCAGTTGCAGTTGGAGTATGGCGGGTACTTTATTACACAACGTTCTGGAGACGAGGTGCATGCGATGGACAGACAGACACGTCTCAGCACCAGATTACCCGATGGTCTTCCTCCCTCTTCCTCCTCGGCCGTCCCCTTATTCCCACATTTCAGACACTCCCAATAGAAAGCTCAACGTTCGGTTTCGGTAGATACCAACAAGGTCATGTAAGCACATCATCTATTACAATGGTTATAGACTACTACTCTGTCTGCAACGTTTACTCACCTACTGAACACAACACCCTCAAATGATGATTATACACAATATTAAGCAAAGCAACTACAAATTTCAACACCGGACGTAAACGCCAGGCGATCAATGGGTGGTAACCATGGAGATCCTTTGCACTACTGTATCCCTGCTGTAAAACTGAATGAGATTGGCTGACTGTGGGTTCATGTATCCCTAATCACAGGACCCTAGTCTTTGTCATTGTTGTTAGCCAAATTAGCCAAATTAGCTCGTGTGGCGAGCACGAAAGCGACAGCTCCAGGAATATTTTTCAGCAATTTGTCTGCAGCACATTCTGTGAAAAAGATCATTTTGAATCGCATCATATCTTGATGTGAGTGCATCATTACGTCTCCAGCACATTGATATAACTCCACATAGAAATGCAGATATTTTTCATACAAAGAGCAGTCCCCGGTTGAGAAAGATGTTCAAAGATGTCATGAGGGAAGGTGCAGATGCATCAATGAATAGAGATGTAAAGGAGGATGGAGCCGCGGTGACAGACCGGATCCAGTGTGGGAACAGAGGAAATGAAGATGGATGGATGGAGTTTCACACAATCTGCTGTCCCTGTCGTTCTGAATGAAATGCAGAGAATTGAAGAATTAAGTGTGCGGATTAGTCAGAGTGATGCTGAGGAGGAGATGTAAAGCAGTGACAGTGTGTGAAACACACAGATAAGAGCTGTGAAATGCAGACACACTCCCACGCTTCACGTTCGGTCAGCAGATTGCTTTATTCTTTTTATTTAAATGTCCTTCTGATGTCCCGTCGTCAGACGCCGTCCCGCCCGCCTGTCTGTCTCCGCGCTGATCTGCTTCATAGGCGGCGGCGTGTGGACGCAACGTTTTAATCATCAGTATCAGCCGCCGGCCTCCTGTGAAGAGTTATGAATCACTCGTAACTTGTTCAGCGCTCTCGGTTATGCAGGAAAAACAACATATGGAACAAAAAAAATAAAAAGTTGAGTCAAAGGTCAGATTTTAAAAAGCCTCTTACTGGTTTTCGGAGCATGTTAGGGGAGGAGGCGACTCACCTTCTGCCCCCCCGGAGTTAAACAATGCAGAGTGGTCCAACTAAATATGGAAAAGCTTGCTGAGAGCGCTGATCTGACTAAAACACATGCAACAAAAACAGTTTCTAGCTTTTGATGAAATTATTTAACATCCTTTGTTATTCCCTTCTAACCATAGGCTGTATATTAATGGACTGAGCATGTGGGACGTCACCCATTGGTTGGTGGAGAGCTGAGAGGAGTCGTTGAGTTCGCTGTTAACGGGCGCAGCCGTCCTGGTTGCTGTGATGATTGTAGACGAGAGGGGGGAGAAAGGGAGGAGGGAGGGAGAGAGGGGAGAGAGAGAGGAGAGAGAGAGGAGGAGAGAGGGGAAAGAGAGAAGAGAGAGAGGAGAGAGAGAGGCGAGAGAGAGGGGAAAGAGAGGAGAGAGAGAGAGAGAGAGGGGGAGAGAGAGAGGGAGAGAGAGGGGAGAGAGGGGAGAGAGAGGGAGAGAGGAGAGAGAGAGGAGAGAGAGGGGAGAGAGAGAGGGAAAGAGGAGAGAGGGGAGAGAGAGAGGGGAGAGAGAGAGAGGAGAGAGAGAGAGAGAGAGAGAGAGGGGGAGAGAGAGAGGAGAGAGAGAGAGAGGGGGAGAGAGGAGAGAGAGAGAGGAGTATATAGGCAATATAATGCAGCTTTAAGGAGTCCCCCCCCCTGCAGGAGATCAGATATAATGCAGCTTTAAGGAGTCCCCCTGCAGGAGATCAGCTATAATGCAGCTTTAAGGACCCCCGCTGGAGATCAGATATCTTCCACTGTTTTCTCCACCAGTCTCTTCTCTCAGCCTCTCGCTATCTTCACTTATTCTCCCTTAATTTTATAACCTGCCCCCTCCCCAGCCCGTTGTGCGTCAGTAATAATCACCCCTGTGGAAACACAGCCGTATACAACGTTACTTTCATTGTTTTGAGCTTTGAGGCAGATCGTTTAGCATGGAGGATTTTTAGCATTTAGCACATAATGTTAGCAGAGACAGAAGAGGCCAACAGCTGTTACAGATGTGACTTTTATTTAGATCTCCAGACACATATTTCAGGTACACTGCTGTAGCACAAATACATCAGCCCCTTTACAACCTCACTTTCACCTTCTTCTTCCACTCGTGTACTCGTTTCTCTTCCCCTCCATATAATGCTGAAGTGTAACGCCCCGCTAGCGGCCCCTGGAGGCTGCAATGTTCATTACAGCCAACAGAATCAGAGATTTAAAGGGAAGAATATGCTGATGAAAATGCATTTTAATTGGGATTTAAATGTAAAGTTTGTCCTATGGCACGAGAGCAGTGTTTCCCAATGTTTTGCTTATTAAGTTGTCACATTATGGCTTTCAAATGATATTACTAATCAGAAACACCTTCTAAATATAAATAGTTTGGGTTCTGATTGGCATGAGGATCTTGTGGTGTCCCACAGGGATCTATTGTTGGGCCCCTTTTATTCCTCCTGTGCTTGAATAACTGCACACTGAATCTTTCTGATTATACTAGCTTGTTTCTTTCACATATACACTTATTTTTTGAGGTACATCTAGGAGTGTAAAGACTTTCTAAATGGTTGAAATCAAAGTAACTTTAAATGTTAATACATTTCATGATAAGCTAGGCCAGACACGATATGCATATTCTTTCAATTTACAACATAAATATACACTAGCATGTATTTTAATCAACATGTGTGTGTAGGAACCAATCAATTAAACACCAAATTCAATTTTTTTACCTTCTAATGCACCTGAAAATACCCTGATGGTGGTGCCTTGAAAAGCTCGGAGTCGACAAAATCATAGGATTCATCCTTTGGGGACCATGAATACTTACATCTAATAAATAACTCTGGCTAGTTTCAGTAGTTTTAGGACAATCTTCCTCCAGACCAAAGTGTTGGACATGTTCTCGTCCGCTAGCAGGGCGATGATAATCCTTCTGTCTCTTTCAAGTACTGTATGTAGGAAGGAACCGTAACGTAAGGCCACACCAGAGTCTCAGAAACTGATCTCTCTTTTACTTCCAGCCAACCGAGGGTGTGACGTGATCCACATGATGACGTCTCACAGCACAACAACAGGCCTTTGCTTCCTGGTAGTGTCTATGAAAACATAAAAAATACCCCAAAGAGTGGCCAGAGGTAAAGTACACACCGACGAACCCACACACACTCGCTTAAACACGTTCATCAAAGGAGCTTTTTATTTAAATGTTCGAAGCAAGGAAATACCTAATTGTGAAATTGAACCACTAAATGCAAAATTGTACATACAGCTGAATTGTAGTATTTAAGACACATGAAAAGTATTGTCTATGTTTTAGTTAAAGGGGCGGTAGGTAGGTAGGATGGGGATGATCCAGGACTTAGCCAATAGTCCCTCAGTCCCTGCCCCCCTTTCTGGTAAAGCCCAAAACGTCTCCTAAGCCCCTCCCCCCACAAGAGAGAAGGAATGCATGTGCATGAGCAGTTATTGACTCGCAGACAGAGCCCCGGCACTAATTGGATGATCTCAACAGGGATTCACTACAGGCTGTAGGTGGCGCCAGAGGAGCTGGATGTTTTTTAATGACCCGCTTCATGTAGTTCTACTTGAACGTCGGGTCAGTTTCAGCAAATATGCCAAAAAGTTAGTTTTATCAGGCTTAGTGCAACTTTAATCTGTCATTTCAGTTCACTGAGATAAGAAAACAACAAAAAACAAGACCTAACTTGTCAATTTAAACTGAGACTTTGAAGACTGGGTGCTGGATCCTTAATGTGGAAATTATATACTTGTGTTGTCTTCCCGTCAAACTTGAAAATCAACAGTTTTGTTGATGCTTTTTATCGATGTCTTTAACTTTTTCTTATGATTTTGTCACTTTTTTCAATATATAAGTGACAATATCAGAACCCCCGGGAATACCAGGACCCACGGGAATACCAGGACCCACGGGAATACCAGGACCCGCGGGAATACCAGGACCCCCGGAAATACCATGACTCCCGGGAATACCAGGACCTGCGGGAATACCAGGACCCCCGGGAATACCAGGACCTGCGGGAATACCAGGACCCCCGGGAATACCAGGACCCCTGGGAATACAAGGACCCCCGGGAATACCAGGACCCCTGGGAATATCAGGAACCCCGGGAATACCAGGACACGCGGGAATACCAGGACCTGAAAACGTTCAAAGCCACCAGACTCTTTCCTATCCCTTTAAAACTCCAGTTTCTAACTTGAACATTTCAGAGAGAGAAACATAAATGGTTTCCAAAAGGTAAACTATGTCGACTCAGCTGTTCAGCAGTGATACAATTTCACACTTTGGTATTGAGTTGCCGATGGGATTTGTAGTCTTCCATCCGTACACACCGAGCATCCACACACAGAAACACACACACTTGGCTGAGTATTCGCCGATGATTTCCTCGACGGATTCGATCGAGTTCCCGATTTGGTTCAATGTCGATCAGATATTTCAGTTACTAAACCAATTTAGCTTGGATATGAAAGAGAAAACATACAAAACGTGTTTGTTATTAGTTCAGAAAATGAGGATCATGAAATTAAATTTGCTGACTTTAAAGCAAATGTGTATTTCAGTATGAGGTGTAGAGCCAGACCGATATATCAGCGGGCCGATGTTATTGGTCGATATTGGGCATTTTCCAGACTATCGGCATTTATAATGGTTGATACATGAATATTTAAAAAAATAGGAAAACGGGTCAATTTGACCCGAGGACAACATGAGGGCAACATGAGGGCAACATGAAGACAACATGAAGACAACATGAGGGCAACATGAGGACAACATGAAGATAACATCAGGGCAACATGAAGACAAGACGAGGGCAACATGAGGATGCCATGAGGGCAACATGAGGACAACATGAGGGCAACATGAAGTCAACATGAGGACAGCATGAGGG
>JABXJD010000474.1:85000-122500 GCA_013375575.1 Percina caprodes | reverse complement strand
CCTCCGTCCCCGTCCTCTGTCTCTGTGATGGCACTCTAACCTCCGTCCCCGTCCTCTGTCTCTGTGTTGGCGCTCTAACCTCCGTCCCCGTCCTCTGTCTCTGTGATGGCACTCTAACCCCGTCCCCGTCCTCTGTCTCTGTGATGGCACTCTAACCCCGTCCCGTCCTCTGTCTCTGTGATGGCACTCTAACCCCCGTCCCCGTCCTCTGTCTCTGTGATGGCGCTCTAACCTCCGTCCCCGTCCTCTGTCTCTGTGTCGGCGCTCTAACATCCGTCCTCTGTCTCTGTGATGGCGCTCTAACATCCGTCCCCGTCCTCTGTCTCTGTGATGGCGCTCTAACCTCCGTCCCCGTCCTCTGTCTCTGTGTCGGCGCTCTAACCTCCGTCCCTGTCCTCTGTCTCTGTGATGGCGCTCTAACCTCCGTCCCCGTCCTCTGTCTCTGTGATGGCGCTCTAACCTCCGTCCCCGTCCTCTGTCTCTGTGTTGGCGCTCTAACCTCCGTCCCCGTCCTCTGTCTCTGTGATGGCGTTCTAACCTCCGTCCCCGTCCTCTGTCTCTGTGTTGGCGCTCTAACCTCCGTCCCCGTCCTCTGTCTCTGTGATGGCGTTCTAACCTCCGTCCCCGTCCTCTGTCTCTGTGTTGGCGTTCTAACCTCCGTCCCCGTCCTCTGTCTCTGTGTCGGCGCTCTAACCTGCGGCTGATGTCTGAGGACTATGGTTACCTGGTCCTCAGGTCTCTGCAGGGTAAATCCAGACAGCTAGCTAGACTATCTGTCCAATCAGAGTCTCTGTTGACGACTAAAACTACTTCTGAACGTACACATGTTCCACCAAAACAACGTTCTTCCTGAGACTATTTAGCAGCGGCACCGTGGCTCCGTCCGGAGCTTAGCCCCGCCCACGACGATTGTCATTGGTTTAAAGAAACACCAATAAACCAGAGCATGTTTATCTCCCATCTTGAATGCTGTGCGGACTAGCCATATTTAGGAATAAGGTGGTCAATGTTTTAAAAAATGGATGAACATTTTATTGTAGCTCTGTGTTGGGTTTGATGGAATCTTAAAATATTTTCAAAATTAAAGTCTTTTGTTGTGATGCTGAAAGAAATCATGAATATTTAAGTGTGATGCCTTATATTTGCTGCTGTTGATTTCTGTATTATTAAAAACATCCATCTCATCTTCTGTCTCTGACATTTAGTAATTATGTATGAATTTAGACTTTTTTGTAATAAAACTGCATGGTGTGTGTGTTTTTTATTTAAATATTAAGAAGATTAGCAAGGTATATTAAAAATATTAAAGTCATAGTATGGAATGTCCAAAAGTCATAGTACAATATTTCAAAATTGTCAAAAATTTGTATAGCATGTCAAAAATATGTTAAAAAGTCAGAGTATAGTATGATGAAAAAATTAAGAAAAAAGTAATAGTATAGTATGTCAAAAAAAGTCATAGTATAGTATGTTGAAAAAAAGTCATAGTATAGTATGTTGAAAAAAAGTCATAGTATAGTATGTCGAAAAAAGTTTATAGTGTAATATGTCGAAAAAAGTCATAGAATAGTATGTTGAAAAAAGAGTCATAGTATAGTATTTCATATAGTCATAGTATAGTATGTTGAAAAAATTAAAAAGGTCATAGTATAGTCTTTCGAAAAATGTCGTAGCATATGTTGAAAAAGTCGTAGTATAGTATGTGAAAAAATTTAAAGTCATAGTATAGTATGTTGAAAAAATAAAAAAGTCATAGTATAGTATGTTGAAAAAAGTCAGTTTAATATGTCGAAAAAAGTCATAATATAGTATGTTGAAAAAATTAAAAAAGTCATAGTATAGTATGTCAAAAAAAGTCATAGTATAGTATGTCGAAAAAGTTAAAAAAAAAAGTCATAGTATAGTATGTCGAAAAAGTTAAAAAAGTCATATAGTATTTTCTGTCTCTGACATTTAGTAATTATGTATGAATTTAGACTTTTTTGTAATAAAACTGCATGGTGTGTGTGTTTTTTATTTAAATATTAAGAAGATTAGCAAGGTATATTAAAAATATTAAAGTCATAGTATGGAATGTCCAAAAGTCATAGTACAATATTTCAAAATTGTCAAAAATTTGTATAGCATGTCAACAATATCTTAAAAAGTCAGAGTATAGTATGACGAAAAAATTAAGAAAAAAGTAATAGTAAAATATGTCAAAAAAGTCATAGTATAGTATGTTGAAAAAGTCATAGTATAATATGTCAAAAAAAAGTCATAGTATAGTATGTTGAAAAAAAGTCATAGTATAATATGTTTAAAAAGTCATAGTATAGTATGTTGAAAAAAGCCATAGTATAGTATGTCGAAAAAAGTCATAGTATAGTATGTCGAAAAAAGTCATAGTATAGTATGTTGAAAAAAGTCGTAGTATAGTATGTTGAAAAAAGTCATAGTATAGTATGTCGAAAAAGTTAAAAAAGTCATAGTATAGTATGTCAAAAAAAGTCATAGTATAGTATGTTGAAAAAAGTTTATAGTGTAATATGTCGAAAAAAGTCATAGTATAGTATGTCGAAAAAAGTCATAGTATGTCAAAAAAAATTCATAGTATAGTATGTCGAAAAAAGAGTCATAGTATAGTATTTCATATAGTCATAGCATAGTATGTCGAAAAAATTAAAAAGGTCATAGTATAGTCTTTCGAAAAATGTAGCATATGTTGAAAAAGTCGTAGTATAGTATGTGAAAAAATTTAAAGTCATAGTATAGTATGTTGAAAAAATAAAAAAGTCATAGTATAGTATGTTGAAAAAAGTCATAGTTTAATATGTCGAAAAAAGTCATAGTATAGTATGTTGAAAAAATTAAAAAAGTCATAGTATAGTATGTCAAAAAAAAGTCATAGTATAGTATGTCGAAAAAAGTCATAGTATAGTATGTCGGAAAAAAAGTCATACTATAGTATGTCGAAAAAAGTCATAGTATAATATGTTAAAAAAGTCATAGTATAATATGTCAAAAAAGTCATAGTTTAATATGTCGAAAAAAGTCATAGTATAGTATGTCAAAAAAAGTCATAGTATAGTATGTCAAAAAAATAAAAAAGTCATAGTATAGTATGTTGAAAAAAGTCATAGTTTAATATGTCGAAAAAAGTCATAGTATAATATGTTACAAAAGTCATAGTATAGTATGTCAAAAAAAGTCATAGTATAGTATGTCGAAAAAAGTCATAGTATAGTATGTCGAAAAAAAAGTCATACTATAGTATGTCGAAAAAAGTCATAGTATAATATGTTAAAAAAGTCATAGTATAGTATGTCAAAAAAAGTCATAGTATAGTATGTCGAAAAAAAAGTCATACTATAGCATGTCGAAAAAAGTCATAGTATAATATGTCGAAAAAAGTCATAGTATATGTCGAAGTCATAGTATAGTATGTTGAAAAGAATTAAAGTCATAGTATAGTATGTCGAAAAAAGTTTATAGTGTAATATGTCGAAAAAAGTCAGAATAGTATGTTGAAAAAAGTCATAGTATGTAAAAGAAAATTCATAGTATAGTATGTCGAAAAAAGAGTCATAGTATAGTATTTCATATAGTCATAGTATAGTATGTCGAAAAAATTCAAAAGGTCATAGTATAAAATGTCAAAAAAAGTCATAGTATAGTATGTTGAAAAAATAAAAAAAAGTCATAGTATAGTATGTAGAAAAAAAGTCATAGCTGGCTAAAATAGTAATGGCTAAAATAAAATAGTATGGCTAAAATAAGTCATACTATGTATACTACAATCAGATGGCACAGCATCAGGGACAACTCGGCCCAAGGACACATCAACTTAGAACGGCAGGGTCAGGGATTGAAACACCAACCTTCCAATTGACAGGTAACCCCTCTACCACTAAGCTACAGACGCCCCTGAAGCAGTTAAATAAGTCATACTATAGTATGTCAAAAAAACAAATAAAAAAAGTCACAGTATAGTATGTCAAAAAAGTCATAGTAAAGTATGTCAAAAAAATTAAAAAAGTCATAGTATAGTATGTCAAAAAAAATTAAGTTACAGTATAATATGTCAAAAAAATTAAAAAAGTCATAGTATAGTATGTCAAAAAAAATTAAGTTACAGTATAATATGTCAAAAAAAGTCATAGTATGTTGAAAAAAAGTCATAATATAGTATGGCAAAAAATAAGTCATAGTATAGTATACTGAATGCAACGTCCGTTTTTAAGACATTTTTATGTGAAAAAAATGAAAATATTCATAGTATAGTATGTCAAGAAAAGAGTCATAGTATAGTATGTGAAAAAAGTTAAAAAAGTCATAGTATGTCATTCTATGCATACTACTCTGATGGTGCAGCATCAGGGGTAACTCAGACCAACAACTCATTGACTCAATGCCAGTGATTGAACCACGAACCTTCCAAGTGGCAAGTAACCGCTCTACCACTAAGCCACAGACGCCCTTGTATGTTTAAAAAAAGTTATAGTATATATGTCAAAAAAAGTCATTGTATAGTATGTTGAAAAAAGAGTCATAGTATAGTATGTCGAAAAAAGAGTCATAGTATAGTGTGTCGAAAAAAGAGTCATAGTATAGTATGTCAAAAAAAGTCATAGTATAGTATGTCAAAAAAAGTCATAGTATAGTATGTTGAAAAAAGAGTCGTAGTATAGTATGTCAAAAAAATTAAAAAATTCATAATATAGTATGTCAAAAAAAGAGTCATAGTATAGTATGTCGAGAAAAGAGTCATAGTATAGTATGTCAAAAAAAAGAGTCATAGTAGTATGTCGAAAAAAAAGTCATAGTATAGTATGTGAAAAAATTAAAAAATTCATAATATAGTATGTCGAAAAAAGAGTCATAGTATAGTATGTCAAAAAAAGTCATAGTATAGTATGTTGAAAAAAGAGTCATAGTATAGTATGTCGAAAAAAGAGTCATAGTATAGTCTGTGAAAAAAAGTCATAGTATAGTATGTTGAAAAAGTCATAGTAAAGTATGTTGAAAAAGAGTCATAGTATAGTATGTCGAAAAAAGAGTCATAGTATAGTATGTCAAAAAAAGAGTCATAGTATAGTATGTCAAAAAAATTCATAGTATAGTATGTCAAAAAAAGAGTCATAGTAAAGTATGTTGAAAAAAGAGTCATAGTATAGTATGTCAAAAAAAAGAGTCATAGTAGTATGTCAAAAAAAAGTCATAGTATAGTATGTGAAAAAATTTAAAAATTCATAATATAGTATGTCGAAAAAAGATTCATAGTATAGTATGTCGAAAAAAGAGTCATAGTATGTGAAAAAAATTCATAGTATATTATGTCAAAAAAAGAGTCATAGTAAAGTATGTTGAAAAAAGAGTCATAGTATAGTATGTCAAAAAAAAGAGTCATAGTAGTATGTCGAAAAAAGAGTCATACTATAGTATGTCGAAAAAAGTCATAGTATAATATGTTAAAAAAGTCATAGTATAGTATGTCAAAAAAGTCATAGTATAGTATGTCGAAAAAAGTCATAGTATAGTATGTCGAAAAAAAAGTCATACTATAGTATGTCGAAAAAAGTCATAGTATAATATGTCGAAAAAAGTCATAGTATATGTCGAAGTCATAGTATAGTATGTCGAAAAAAGTTTATAGTGTAATATGTCGAAAAAAGTCATAGTATGTAAAAAAAAATTCATAGTATAGTATGTCGAAAAAAGAGTCATAGTATAGTATTTCATATAGTCATAGTATAGTATGTCGAAAAAATTAAAAAGGTCATAGTATAAAATGTCAAAAAAAGTCATAGTATAGTATGTTGAAAAAATAAAAAAAAGTCATAGTATAGTATGTAGAAAAAAAGTCATAGCTGGCTAAAATAGTAATGGCTAAAATAAAATAGTATGGCTAAAATAAGTCATACTATGTATACTACAATCAGATGGCACAGCATCAGGGACAACTCGGCCCAAGGACACATCAACTTAGAATGGCAGGGTCAGGGATTGAAACACCAACCTTCCAATTGACAGGTAACCCCTCTACCACTAAGCTACAGACGCCCCTGAAGCAGTTAAATAAGTCATACTATAGTATGTCAAAAAAACAAATAAAAAAAGTCACAGTATAGTATGTCAAAAAAGTCATAGTAAAGTATGTCAAAAAAATTAAAAAAGTCATAGTATAGTATGTCAAAAAAATATTAAGTTACAGTATAATATGTCAAAAAAAGTCATAGTATGTTGAAAAAAAGTCATAATATAGTATGGCAAAAAATAAGTCATAGTATAGTATACTGAATGCAACGTCCGTTTTTAAGACATTTTTATGTGAAAAAAATGAAAATATTCATAGTATGTCAAGAAAAGAGTCATAGTATAGTATGTGAAAAAAAATTAAAAAGTCATAGTATGTCATTCTATGCATACTACTCTGATGGCACAGCATCAGGGGTAACTCAGACCAACAACTCATTGACTCAATGCCAGGGATTGAACCACGAACCTTCCAAGTGGCAAGTAACCGCTCTACCACTAAGCCACACATATTTGGTATGCTGTAAGCAATCACATGTTTCCTCTGACTATCTTTAAATAATAATATAAATAATAATTACATTACATGTAATTAAGCTGATGCTTTTGTATGTTCTGGAACACAGTGGTTGATGTATCACAGTGGGAATTGAACCCAGATCTCCCACACCAAAGACATGTCATAAAATGGCTGGTGATAATGGGACGGTTATAACGCACCGTTACAACTGTCCCAGTATCACCAGCCATGTTTTCATCTCATGTCAGCTAGTTTCAATGCTATTTTGACACTTGTTAGCCATTTCTATTTTTAGCTTACAAAACAGTGATTCTAATAATACTAATAATATACTAATAATACTAAAAGAAAGGTAATTTTTTTACCTCAAAAACAACCTTTTGTTGATAACTCCTTCAGGAAGTTTCAAATGTAGCACCATTTTTGGGAGAATGGAGGGAAACAAGCTGAGCATGAGCACAATGAGTGTCATCACTCTAGGTTGTTTCTGATTGGAGGAATTCAAGGTGTTACAACCGTCCCATTACAACTGTCCCTGGTCTCCCCTATGTCGAAAAAAGAGTCGTAGTATAGTATGTCGAAAAAAGAGTCGTAGTATAGTATGTCGAGAAAAGAGTCATAGTATAGTATGTCGAAAAAAAAGTCATAGTATAGTATGTCGAAAAAAGAGTCATAGTATAGTATGTCAAAAAAAGTCATAGTATAGTATGTCGAGAAAAGAGTCGTACTATAGTATGTCGAGAAAAGAGTCGTAGTATAGTATGTCGAAAAAAAAGTCGTAGTATAGTATGTCGAAAAAAGAGTCGTAGTATAGTATGTCGAAAAAAGAGTCGTAGTATAGTATGTCAAAAAAGTCAGTATAGTATGTCGAGAAAAGAGTCATAGTATAGTATGTCGAGAAAAGAGTCATAGTATAGTATGTCGAAAAAAGAGTCATAGTATAGTATGTCGAAAAAAGAGTCATAGTATAGTATGTCGAAAAAAGTCATAGTATAGTATGTCGAGAAAAGAGTCATAGTATAGTATGTGAAAAAAAATGGTAAAGTATAGTATGTCATTCTATGCATACTACTCTGATGGCGCAGCATTAGGGTCAACTCAGACCAACGACTCATTGACTTGGGACTGCAGGGGCAAGGATTGAACCTGCAACCTTCCAACTGGCAGGTAACCGCTCTACCACTAAGCTACAGACGCTCTTAGATGCTTAAAAAAAGTTGTAGTATAATATGTCAAAAAAAGTCATTGTAGGTCTAAAAAAAATCATAGTATATATGTCAAAAAAGTCATAGTATAGTTTGTGAAAAAAATTCATAGTATAGTATGTTGAAAAAAGAGTCATAGTATAGTATGTCGAAAAAAAAGTCATACTATAGTATGTCGAAAAAAGTCATAGTATAATATAATAATATATATAATATAAGTCATATAATATAGTATGTAGGGCCAGGGATTGAACCTGCAACCTTCTTACTGGCAGGTATGCCCTCTACCACTAAGCTACAGCCACCCTTTCAGACTTTGTCTACTAGATGTTATACTATGAAACTCTTAGTACAGCAAGTGGAAAAATTATTTTTTGACATATACTATGACTTTTTAATTAGTTTTTCCTACATACTATACTATGACTATTTTTTTGATTTTCTCGAAATACTATGCTCCAACTTTCTTCAACATGCTGTACTGTAACATTTTTAGACACATAGTGTGACTTTTTTTCTTATTTTTTTCGACAAACTATACTATGACTTTTTTTTCGACATACTATACTATGACTCTTTTTTTGAAATACTATACTATGACTCTATTTTCGACATACTATAGTATGACTTTTTTCGACACAATATACTATGACTCTTTTTTTGAAATACTATACTATGACTCTATTTTCGACACACTATAGTATGACTTTTTTTTCAACATACTATAGTATGACTTTTTTTTGACATACTAGGACTTTTTTCGACATACTATACTATTACTTTTTTCGACATACTATACTATGACTTTTTTTGACACACTATACTATGACTTTTTTGACATACTATGATTTTTGACATACTATACTATGACTTTTTGACATACTATGACTTTTTCAACATACTATACTATTACTTTTTCGACATACTATACTATGACTTTTTTTGACACACTATACTATGACTTTTTTGACATACTATGATTTTTTGACATACTATGACTCTTTTTTCGACATACTACAGTATAACTTTTTTTGACATACTATAGTATGACTTTTTTTCGACACACAATACTATGACTTTTTTCGACATACTATACTATGACTTTTTTCAACATACTATACTATGACTTTTTTTGACATACTATGACTTTTTTCGACATACTATAGTATGACTTTTTTTTGACATACTAGGACTTTTTTCGACATACTATACTATGACTTTTTTGACATACTATGACTTTTTTGACATACTATGACTTTTTTTGACATACTATACTATGACTCTTTTTTCGACACACTATACTAGGACTTTTTTTGACATACTATGACTTTTTTCGACATACTACAGTATAACTTTTTTTGACATACTATACTATGACATTTTTCGACATACTATACTAGGACTTTTTTTGACATACTATGACTTTTTTCGACATACTATAGTATGACTTTTTTTCGACATACTATACTATGACGTTTTTCGACATACTATACTATGACTCTTTTTTTCTACATACTATACTATGACTCTTTTTTCGACATACTATACTTTGACTCTTTTTTCGACAAACTATACTATGACTTTTTTTCAACATACTATGACTTTTTTCGACATACTGTACTATGACTTTTTTTTTTAAATATTCGAAAGGGTCTTAAAAACGGACGTTGCATTCAGTGCTTCTCTTTCTGTTGGTATAAAATAATAAAATATGTTGATAACCCGTGTTTAGTAGATACTCTACAGCAGTAGTATGTTTCTTTAGTCTAATCTAGACGAGGTCTCACTTTGTTTTTTTGTTTTTTATCCATCAATCATATCGAGTATGTAAAAGAAAAAAGATGGAGTGACTATATTTACTATCCATAAATTATATTGAGAGAACAGTTTAGTATTATAATAATAAACTGTTCTCTATGTGTGTGTGTGTGTGTCTGTGTGTGTGTGTTCGTGTGTGTGTCTGTCTGTGTGTGTGTGTGTGTGTGTGTGTGTGTGTGTGTCTGTATGTGTGTGTGTGTGTGTGTGTGTGTGTGTCTGTGTGATGGTGACAGAGAGATGGGGGATATTATGAATGCATGCCATGCAATTATTAATTTATATAATCCTGCTTCTTTTTCCATGGTTAGCTTTTAAAGTGTGTGTGTGTGTGTGTGTGTGTGTGTGGGGGGGGGGGGGGCCTCACCTCCTCACACTCAAACTCATCGGAGGGGATGCACTTCTGGCCTCCATCCTGTAAAACAGAACTCAGTGTCAGAAACACGCCATCAGCGCTCCGTTCCTCCTCGTTCGCCCACTCGCTCACTCAATAATTAGCTCTAATTAATTAAAATAAACAGATCTCGTGTGAGTCTCGCGCTGAGTGTACAGGACGTTCTCTCTCGTCCTCGGTCCACGCTCACGGAAGACGTCAAAGTGCTGTCCTAATTCAAAGTCCACAATTAGACACCAATGCTCCAAATGACCTATAAATGAGCTTTATTGACCATAAATTCCAAAAATAACTGTAAAACTAAATTAATAAGTTAGTGTTACGTAGTGTTGAAAATGTTAAAAAAACTGACAAATATTTTAAAAAAGCATAAAAAAAGAGACGAAAAGCATCAAAAGGGTTTAAAACATCGATAAAAAGCATCAACAAAAGGGCTGATTTTCATTTTTGACGAGAAGACAACACGAGGATTAAAAAAGCATAAAACTGAGTGATCGGCAGAAGAAGACCCGTTGTTTCAGTTTCCTGAGATCGTCTCAACACACACACACACACACACACACACACACACACACACACACACACACACACACACACACACACTCATCATTTATCCTGTCTTCCATCAGCCTCTTTGGCAGCGCTTCATTAGCATATCTCCTCCCGGTACCTGGGTGGGAGAGCCAATCAGATCTTATCGCTCGACGGGAAGGAAGGAAACTCGTTTTAGTGACGGGGAAATAACAGAGAGAGAGAGAGAGAGAGAGGGAGAGAGAGAGAGGGAGAGAGAGAGAGAGAGAGAGAGAGAGACAGAGAGAGAGAGAGAGAGAGAGAACAGAGAGAGACAGAGAGGGAGAGAGAGAGAGAAAAAACACTGCATGATGGATCACTATCATTTCCTCTGAAATATACAAATCTAGAAATGTTCACAGGGATGTTATCTTTAGATTATAGAGCGGTCTAGACCTGCTCTATCTGTAGACTATAGAGTGGTCTAGACCTGCTCTATCTGTAAATTATAGAGCGGTCTAGACCTGCTCTATCTGTAGATTATAGAGCGGTCTAGACCTGCTCTATCTGTAAATTATAGAGCGATCTAGACCTGCTCTATCTGTATATTATAGAGTGGTCTAGACCTGCTCTATCTGTATATTATAGAGTGGTCTAGACCTGCTCTATCTGTAGATTATAGAGCGGTCTAGACCTGCTCTATCTGTAAATTATAGAGCGGTCTAGACCTGCTCTATCTGTAAATTATAGAGCGGTCTAGACCCGCTCTATCTGTAAATTATAGAGCGGTCTAGACCTGCTCTATCTGTAAATTATAGAGTGGTCTAGACCCGCTCTATCTGTAAATTATAGAGCGGTCCAGACCTGCTCTATCTGTAGATTATAGAGCGGTCTAGACCTGCTCTATCTGTAAATTATAGAGCGGTCCAGACCTGCTCTATCTGTAGATTATAGAGCGGTCTAGACCTGCTCTATCTGTAAATTATAGAGTGGTCTAGACCCGCTCTATCTGTAAATTATAGAGCGGTCCAGACCTGCTCTATCTGTAGATTATAGAGCGGTCTAGACCTGCTCTATCTGTAGATTATAGAGTGGTCTAGACCTGCTCTATCTGTAGATTATAGAGTGGTCTAGACCTGCTCTATCTGTAGATTATAGAGTGGTCTAGACCTGCTCTATCTGTAGATTATTGAGTGGTCTAGACCTGCTCTATATTAAATAATTGTTCAAGGGACTCAACACATGTATAAACCCTTCTTAGGGGATGTACTTGTACCAAATATTATTTCTTTTCAGTGGCTAGAGCTGACACACACACACACACACACACACACACACACACACACACACACACACACACACACACACACACACACACACACAAGCTCTCAGACCCAAGTCTGTTATGTTCATTTAATTTAGACATTGAAAGGAGGACATGAACCCCGTCTCCTGGGTGAAAGGGTTGGTTTTGTTCCCTTTGTTCCTTTCCTCCGCTGAACTTCTACCTCTCAGCAAGAATGCAAATAAGTCCATTTCCCCAAAATGTCAGGACTATTCCTTCAGATCGGAAGCTAATGTGTGCAGCGGGCCGGCCTGCAGGGCCCCCATCAGCATGGCACTGGACGCTGAGCCGGATCCGAGTCCCCCGCTGTGGCGGCAGGTTGCCCTGGGCAACAGAGTAGAAGGTGTTGGACGTGTCTCCCTGCGGCGGTGTGCAGAGCGACAGGCGTGACACGGCGGAGATGGACAGGTACGTGCAGGTGTTCCAGAAGCAACGGGAGGCTTTTCAACCCAGTTAACAGCTGTGACACTTGGCCAATTAAAGTATTATTAAACCTGCAATTTGAGATTTCACACATCGTGCTTCCATCAGAGTACAAAGACATACAGTGGTGCTCAAAAGTTTACATACACATGCTTAAGTTGACTAAAAAGAGGAATAAAAAAATCATGTTTTGGAAATTTATTTTAATACCTAAATTAAAAAATGAGGTAAAATCCAACCTTTAAGGACACCAATTTTCTTTGTGAATGAATAACGTATTGTAAATAAATAAATGTTCTTATTTAAAATACAGGGGTCATAAGTATACATACCCCTATGTTAAATTCCCATAGAGGCAGGCAGATTTTTATTATTAAAGGCCAGTTATTTCCTGGATTCAGGATATTATGCATCCTGATAAAATTCCCTTGGCCTTTAGAATTAAAATAGCCCCACATCATCACATACTCTTCACCATGCTTAGAGATAGGCATGGTTTTATTTCAGTTAGACTAATACCTGGTTTGATTTGCATTGAGAGATGATTTTATAGAAAGTATCCCATGCCTATCTCTAAGCATGGTGAAGAGTATGTGATGATGTGGGGCTATTTTAATTCTAAAGGCCAAGGAACTATCAGGATGCATAATATCCTGAATCCAGGAAATAACTGGCCTTTAATAAAAATCTGCCCCTCTATGGAATTTAACATAGGTATGTATATGACCCCTATTTTAAATAAGAACATTTATTTATTTACAATACGTTATTCATTCACAAAGAAAATTATGTCTTAAAGGTTGGATTTTCATTTTAAAGTATTAAAATAAATTTCCAAAACATGATTTTTTTATTCCTCTTTTTAGTCAACTTAAGCATGTGTATGTAAACTTTTGAGCACCACTGTACACTACCATTCAAAAGTTTGGGGTCACATTGAAATGTCCTTATTTTTGAAGGAAAAGCACTGTACTTTTCAATGAAGATAACTTTAAACTAGTCTTAACTTTGAAGAAATACACTCTATACATTGCTAATGTGGTAAATGACTATTCTAGCTGCAAATGTCTGGTTTTTGGTGCAATATGTACATCGGTGTATAGAGGCCCATTTCCAGCAACTATCACTCCAGTGTTCTAATGGTACAATGTGTTTGCTCATTGGCTCAGAAGGCTAATTGATGATTAGAAAACCCTTGTGCAATCATGTTCACACATCTGAAAACAGTTTAGGTCGTTACAGAAGCTACAAAACTGACCTTCCTTTGAGCAGATTGAGTTTCTGGAGCATCACATTTGTGGGGTCAATTAAACGCTCAAAATGGCCAGAAAAAGAGAACTTTCATCTGAAACTCGACAGTCTATTCTTGTCCTTAGAAATGAAGGCTATTCCATGCGAGACATTGCTAAGAAATTGAAGATTTCCTACAACGGTGTGTACTACTCCCTTCAGAGGACAGCACAAACAGGCTCTAACCAGAGTAGAAAAAGAAGTGGGAGGCCGCGTTGCACAACTGAGCAAGAAGATAAGTACATTAGAGTCTCTCTATAGAGAAACCTGTAGAGGGGGTCTATAGAGAAACCTGTAGGGGGGGCTCTATAGAGAAACCTGTAGAGGGGGCTCTATAGAGAAACCTATAGGGGGGGCTCAATAGAGAAACCTGTAGGGGGGGTCTATAGAGAAACCTTTAGGGGGGGCTCTATAGAGAAACCTGTAGGGGGCTCTATAGAGAAACCTATAGGGGGGGCTCAATAGAGAAACCTGTAGGGGGGCTCTATAGAGAAACCTGTAGGGGGAGCTCTATAGAGAAACCTGTGGGGGGCTCTATAGAGAAACCTATAGGGGGGGCTCAATAGAGAAACCTGTAGGGGGCTCTATAGAGAAACCTGCAAGCAAAAAGCGAAGAAATGGCCAAAACTGCATAGCGCCCTTTAAGGCAGTTACATCACTGCGCTTTATATCTAACACACACCATGAAGAGCAGCTCTACAGACTCTACAGACTCTACGGACTCTACAGACACTACAGACTCTACAGACTCTACGGACTCTACAGACTCTACGGACTCTACAGACACTACAGACTCTACAGACTCTACAGACTCTACGGACTCTACAGACACTACAGACTCTACAGACTCTACGGACTCTACGGACTCTACGGACTCTACGGACTCTACAGACTACAGACTTTACGGACTCTACAGACTCTACGGACTCTACAGACTCTAAAGACTCTACAGACTCTACGGCGAGCGGGTTTCGGGACATCCAGACATCTGGAGGTGTCAGAGGGAGCGCTTCGTAACGGCCAGGCCTTCCCTCGGCAAAATAAAGCCCAACTTTGAAACGTATCTTTATATATAACCACGACATAACTGGTACTAATGGATTATTCTGGTGTTTTGAGCTCCATATGACACAGAGAAACATCACTTCTTGGATTTTAAGCAATCAGAAAATCGATTTCGTAAACCCAGCCCGACGTGGAGCCACACATCCCCCCCGACCTCCTCCCTACGAGGATCTTCACGCTGTCATACAGCAGCAGTCCATGTGCTGCTGACTGTAATAATACTAAAACACACACCAGAGATAAGCCGAATGCTCCATGAGAACCGGCTGCTGGGTACAGTAAGTCAGCCGTTGGGTCAAATATCTCCACATGCAGACACATTATATTCCAAGCTATTCTATAATTCATGCTTCAAACCTCTTACATAACGGAAAGAGCAATTTACAGCGGCCCCCGACCCCCGGCCTTACACCTCTTCCCCCGTACATAATGGATGGGCCCCCCCTCTGCAGGCGGTGATGTGTGTGAAGGTGAAGAAGAGCAACGCAGATGAATCTGTTCGGCTCAGACGTCCTCAGCCAGGCGAGATGTATTTAGCTCGATGGACACAGACACCATTTTCCCATAAATATGACAAAAATGTTGATGTTCCATATATTAATATATAATATTATATTATTATATATTATTATATTATATATTATTATATTATATATTATTATATTATATATTATTATATTATATATTGAACAGGAACTAGAGAGGCAGTGAAGTTAAACCCTCATGTTGTCTTCATGTTGTCTTCATGTTGTCTTCATGTTGTCTTCATGTTGTCTTCATGTTGTCTTCATGTTGTCCTCATGTTGTCCTCATGTTGTCCTCATGTTGTCCTCATGTTGTCCTCATGTTCCCCTCATGTTGTCCTCATGTTGTCCTCATGTTGTCCCCATGTTGTCCTCATGTTGTCCTATATCAATGTTCTTTTTAATTCCCCAAAATAACATGATTGATTCCACCCAACGCTCTTTGCCAAGTACAAATCTCTACTTTCATTAATTTTGGGGCGTCTTATTCAATTTTATAGCATTAATGTGAAGGTAAATACAAGCTGCACAATTGCCCCATTAACTCACAGTGGGGCTATAGTTTCTCTGCTGACTGCAGTGATGTCGCTTAATACTGGACTGATGTTATGGACTGATGTTCCCGTCAGCCACTTAGACACAAAACAATAGGAAAAAAAGGTTCAACCGATCGATGACCCAGCATCTTCTGCTCATTCAGGAACCACAAATACTTTGAAATCTGCAGCACTCACCTGCAGGTTGGCACAGGTGGAGAACATACAAGCAGCGTCCATGGGCTTGATGGCGTTGCCATGTAGAGACGGAGCGGGTTTGGCAATGATTGGCGGCTGGGCGGGGGGGAAGAAGGTGGACGCCGGGCCGGTCACGGGAAGAGTCCCTCCTTCTGAGCCGTAACCAAACGACTGGATGGCGTTTTCTGAGACGGGAGACACAGACGGGGACTACCAGACTCTCTTCGTCCAAACTACCCACGCAACTCAGGGACATCAAGTGTCTGATTCTCAAACAGCTGCTGGGGAACAACAGCCTACTAGATTTAACATTTTAGTCCCCTTTTTTAAAATGTTGTTGCTGTTTTTTACAGCAGGTCTAGACCGCTCTATAATTACCAGATAGAGCAGGTCTAGACCGCTCTATAATTAACAGATAGAGCAGGTCTAGACCGCTCTATAATTTACAGGTAGAGCAGGTCTAGACCGCTCTAAAATTTACAGATAGAGCAGGTCTAGACTGCTCTATAATCTACAGATAGAGCAGGTCTAGACCGCTCTATAATCTACAGATAGAGCAGGTCTAGACCGCTCTATAATTTACAGATAGAGCAGGTCTAGACCACTCTATAGTCTACAGATAGAGCAGGTCTAGACCACTCTACAATTTACAGATAGAGCAGGTCTAGACCGCTCTATAATTAACAGATAGAGCAGGTCTAGACCGCTCTATAATTTACAGGTAGAGCAGGTCTAGACTGCTCTATAATCTACAGATAGAGCAGGTCTAGACCGCTCTATAATCTACAGATAGAGCAGGTCTAGACCGCTCTATAATTTACAGATAGAGCAGGTCTAGACCGCTCTATAATTTACACCCCCCCCCCCCCCAAACAGAGAGCAGGACTCACTGAGGCAGGTGTTGTGGGTGAAGTCGCGGTGGAAGGCGTCACACTCGCGCTCCCGAGCGCCGGCGGCGCGGCAGCTGCACCACAGGCTCATGGTGATGTTGGCCGGGCTGCTGTCGCTGTAGTTCGGGGTCACGTCAGAGCCTGCCACACAGGGGGCACGGTACACGTCTTCACTCTGCTATTACAATCTGTATATTTCTTTGCTATGTAATTTGATTTGTATGAATTAATATAAATCCATCCTGATATTGTGTCAATGTTCATGTTACTGTTTCCTGTGTTTCATCTGAATATTTGGTTGATTGTTGATGCTTTAGCAACATTGTTATTGGAACGTGTCAATAAAGCTTTATTAAGCTTTCTTTGAATTAGAGAGAGAGAGAGAGAGAGAGAGAGAGAGAGAGAGAGAGAGAGAGAGAGAGAGAGAGAGAGAGAGAGAGAGAGAGAGAGAGAGAGAGAGTGTATGTCTGTGTGTGTGTGTGTGTATGTCTGTGTGTCTCTGTGTGTGTGTGTGTGTGTTGTGTGTATGTCTCTATGTGTGTGTGTGTGTGTGTGTGTGTGTGTGTGGAGATGCGTTCACTGACCGATGAGGCCGACGTAGGACATGAGGCAGCCGTGGAAGTTGTCGTGAGGGCAGCCGCTGACCGAGTGAGACGTCATCTGGCAGTTCATGTGGAAGTCAGCGAGCCGAGACCTGCAGGGACACAACTCAGCTGTCACCATGGAGACGCACGCTGGGACGCGCTTGGACCAAACCATCACTTAATCAACTAGTTAACTGAAAAGTAGACGGACGTGCAGATTGAACCCTCGGTAAAAAACCCTCGGTCAGCTTGTTTCACCGTGTTGGTGAAATGGTCCTCGGTTGGATCCAGTTCTGTCCTTGAGTCTGATAGAAACTGTCTGATGAGTCCACGTTGGAGATCTTTGGTTCCAACCGCCGTGTCTATGTGTGACGGAGAAAAGGTGACGGATGGATTCTACACGCCTGGTTCCCACCGTGAAGCATGGAGGAGGAGGTGTGATGGTGTGGGGGTGGGGGGGGGGGCTTTGCTGCTGACACTGTTGGGGATTTATTCCAAACTGAAGGCATCCTGAACCAGCATGGCTACCACAGCATCCTGCAGCGGCATGCCATCCCATCCGGTTTGCGTTTAGTTGGACCATCATTTATTTTTCAACAGGACAATGACCCCAAACACCCCCCCCCCCAGGCTGTGTAAGGGCTATTAGACCCAGAAGGAGAGTGATGGAGTGCTGCTACGTCCTGCTACGTCCTGCTAGGTCCTGCTACGTCCTGCTGGGCCTTCTAATGCCCACAGTGTCCTGCTATGCCATGAATTACAACAAAGAACTACTACAAACTACTATTTTTGTGACTGTTATTGCCACTCTTCATTCTAACCCCAACCGGTCGTCAGACACCGCCTACCAAGAGCCTGGGTCTGGGTCTGGGTCTGGTTCTGGGTCTCTCCCAGGTTTCTGCCTAAAAGGAAGTTTTTCCTCGCCACTGTCCCACTGTTGCTTGCTCTGGAGGGAACTACTAGAACTGTTGGGTCCTTGTAAATTCTGGAGTGTGGTCTAGACCTACTCTATCTGGTCTAGACCTGCTCTATCTGGTCTAGACCTGCTCTATCTGTAAAGTGTCTCGAGATAACTCGTTATGAATTGATACTATAAATAAAATTGAATTGAATTGCGCCGCCACAGTCACCAGACCTGAACCCAATCCAGATGGTTTGGGGAGACCTGGACCGCAGAGTGAAGGCAAAAGGGCCGAAAAGTGCTGAGCATTCTGGGAACTCCTTCAAGACTGTTGGGAAACCATTTCAGGTGACGACCTCATGAAGCTCATCAAGAGAAGGCCGAGTGTGTAGGGGGTGTAATATAAGACGTGTTTTCAGTTATTTCTACTTTGTTGTTAAGTCCATAATTCATCATGTGTTCATTTATAGTTCTGATGCTTCAGTGAGAATCTACAATGGAAATAGTCATGAAGATAAAGGCATTGAATGAGCCTCTACTACATACACACATACACACACTCTACACACACACACACACACACACACACACACACACACACACACACACACACACACACAGACAGATCATACATCCTAACACGACTGCATGTACCATATGAATATGTATTCATGAGATTATTCTGCTAATTTATGTCCAACCCCTTTCATGTTCCTCCTGCCAACACGGTGCATCAGAGGACCTGTGAGGCCACCGTAAAGGCTGAGCTACAGGAGATCTGACCGCGGCGGCGGAGAGCTGTCTGACGGCCCTGCATCCCATGGAAATACAAGGCTGAGCTACAGGAGATCAGACCGCGGCGGCGGAGAGCTGTCTGACGGCCCTGCATCCCATGGAAATGAAAGGCTGAGCTACAGGAGATCAGACCGCGGCGGCGGAGAGCTGTCTGACGGCCCTGCATCCCATGGAAATGAAAGGCTGAGTCACCCGCGCCGTTAGAGAGATTAACTCCGCGCTGCCTGTACCGATGTCCTGCCGCTGCCTCTGCATCACGCATATGTTGATGCACGGGGAACTGCCGCGGGAAATAAGCGGACGGCTGCTGAGCTAATCTACTGCATGTTCTAGTTGACCACCATCCTGTCTCTTTGTCCCCCCCCCTCTCTCTCCCCTCTTTCTCTCTCTCTCTCTCTCTCCTCCTTTTGATTCCTAACCCTCTCTACGGCTTCATTTCTGTAACATGAATGATCTTCTTGAATGTTTCCAACACTTCTCATTAATGTGTGTGTGTGTGTGTGTGTGTGTGTGTGTGTGTGTGTGTGTTAAGGTTAGACAGAAAAACAACTAGTTAAGTTTAGGAAAATGATGGTTTGGGTTAAAACACCTGTTTCCTGGTGAAAGTCTTGTGTTTTCTCCTTAACTTCTCCAGGACATGAACACCTGTTTCCTGGTGAAAGTCTTGTGTTTCCTCCTTAACTTCTCCAGGACATGATCACCTGTTTCCTGGTGAAAGTCTTGTGTTTTCTCCTTAACTTCTCCAGGACATGAACACCTGTTTCCTGGTGAAAGTCTTGTGTTTTCTCCTTAACTTCTCCAGGACATGAACACCTGTTTCCTGGTGAAAGTCTTGTGTTTTCTCCTTAACTTCTCCAGGACAAGAACACCTGTTTCCTGGTGAAAGTCTTGTGTTTTCTCCTTAACTTCTCCAGGACATGAACACCTGTTTCCTGGTGAAAGTCTTGTGTTTTCTCCTTAACTTCTCCAGGACATGAACACCTGTTTCCTGGTGAAAGTCTTGTGTTTTCTCCTTAACTTCTCCAGGACATGAACACCTGTTTCCTGGTGAAAGTCTTGTGTTTTCTCCTTAACTTCTCCAGGACATGAACACCTGTTTCCTGGTGAAAGTCTTGTGTTTTCTCCTTAACTTCTCCAGGACATGAACACCTGTTTCCTGGTGAAAGTCTTGTGTTTTCTCCTTAACTTCTCCAGGACATGAACACCTGTTTCATCCAGTAGGGGTGTAAAGAATAGAACAGCTGAGAGACAATGACTGAATGTAACGTTGCAGCATGTCGGAGAGATGAGATATGGCGTATGGTCGCATCAGCTGGGTGACAAAAAGGTGTGACCCTGTTACTATTTGGCACCGCACGAGAGACACAGCGAGTGTGTGTGTGTGTGTGTGTGTGTGTGTGTGTGTGTGTGTGTGTGTGTGTGTGTGTGTGGATGCATGAGTGTTCGACACTCATACAATTTACTCACACTGTGTTGGTGTGAAAGTGTTTGTGTTTGCTCATCTGTCAGATGAAGACAATGATATAGTTTGACAGGCCTCAGCGCTGTGCTTTTGACTTTCACACCAGAGGTCAGTGTGTGTGTGTGTGTGTGTGTGTGTGTGTGTGTGTGTGTGTGTGTGTGTGTGTGTGTGTGTGTAGTCTTGCTTGAGTAATCCCACAAACAATGTCAGCTCAAAAGACAAAAGACACAACCATAATCCACACTGACACACTCTCCTCCAGACTCTCTCTTACTTTGTGTTTGTCAATGTGACACACACACACACACACACACACACACACACACACACACACACACACACACCCTTGGCGTGTCAGTGTGACAGAGTGACTCAGATGTCGCTTTGTCTCTTCACGGCCTGACTTCATCCGGCCCACCAGCTCTATTCATAAAGCATCATGTTATATTTCCTTGACATCATCAGAGTTAATAAAGGGTTAAAGCAGCCAAACGGTTTAATATCTGCTCCGTTATGTCAGAGACTGAGTGCTAGTTTGGGTGATGTCATGTTCTTTAAACTGGGGCCTAAAATTTATTTATTTACTTACATTTCATGTCACTGTTTTGTAGTTTTTAGGAGGGAGCATTGAAGAGAGAGCATCAAGGAGGAGGTATCATCGAGGAGGGAGGAGAGAGGAGGGAGGAGGGAGGAGGGAGGAGAGAGGAGGGATGAGAGAGGAGGGAGGAGAGAGGAGGGATCATCGAGGAGGGAGGAGGGAGGAGGGAGGAGGGAGGAGAGTGGAGGGATGAGAGAGGAGGGAGGAGAGTGGAGGGATCATCGAGGAGGGATGAGAGAGGAGGGAGGAGAGAGGAGGGATCATCGAGGAGGGAGGAGGGAGGAGGGAGGAGGGAGGAGAGTGGAGGGATGAGAGAGGAGGGAGGAGAGTGGAGGGATCATCGAGGAGGGAGGAGAGAGGAGGGAGGAGGGAGGAGGGATCATCGAGGAGGGAGGAGAGAGGAGGGAGGAGGGAGGAGGGATCATCGAGGAGGTATCATCGAGGAGGGAGGAGAGAGGAGGGAGGAGAGAGGAGGGAGGAGGGATCATCGAGGAGGGAGGAGAGAGGAGAGAGGAGGTATCATCGAGGAGGGAGGAGAGAGGAGGGATCATCTAGGAGGGATCATCAAGGAAGGAGGAGAGAGGAGGGATCATAGGAGGCAAGAGTCTCGACAAACGCATCTGAAGACGACACCACGAGTCCCGACCAAGCGCCAAGATTCCGGTTTTTATGGTTGGAGGAAACCGGAGTACTCAGAGGAAACCGGAGTACTCAGAGGAAACCGGAGTACTCAGAGGAAACCGCAGTACTCAGAGGAAACCGGAGTACTCAGAGGAAACCGCAGTACTCAGAGGAAACCGCAGTACTCAGAGGAAACCAGAGTACTCAGAGGAAACCAGAGTACTCAGAGGAAACCAGAGTACTCAGAGGAAACCGCAGTACTCAGAGGAAACCGCAGTACTCAGAGGAAACCAGAGTACTCAGAGGAAACCGCAGTACTCAGAGGAAACCGCAGTACTCAGAGGAAACCGCAGTACTCAGAGGAAACCGCAGTACTCAGAGGAAACCGGAGTACTCAGAGGAAACCGCAGTACTCAGAGGAAACCGCAGTACTCAGAGGAAACCGCAGTACTCAGAGGAAACCAGAGTACTCAGAGGAAACCGGAGTACTCAGAGGAAACCGCAGTACTCAGAGGAAACCAGAGTACTCAGAGGAAACCGCAGTACTCAGAGGAAACCGCAGTACTCAGAGGAAACCGCAGTACTCAGAGGAAACCGCAGTACTCAGAGGAAACCGGAGTACTCAGAGGAAACCGCAGTACTCAGAGGAAACCGCAGTACTCAGAGGAAACCGCAGTACTCAGAGGAAACCGCAGTACTCAGAGGAAACCGCAGTACTCAGAGGAAACCGGAGTACTCAGAGGAAACCGCAGTACTCAGAGGAAACCAGAGTACTCAGAGGAAACCGCAGTACTCAGAGGAAACCGCAGTACTCAGAGGAAACCGCAGTACTCAGAGGAAACCGCAGTACTCAGAGGAAACCGCAGTACTCAGAGGAAACCGGAGAACTCAGAGGAAACCGGAGTACTCAGAGGAAACCGCAGTACTCAGAGGAAACCGGAGTACTCAGAGGAAACCGGAGTACTCAGAGGAAACCGCAGTACTCAGAGGAAACCGCAGTACTCAGAGGAAACCAGAGTACTCAGAGGAAACCGCAGTACTCAGAGGAAACCGCAGTACTCAGAGGAAACCGCAGTACTCAGAGGAAACCGGAGTACTCAGAGGAAACCGCAGTACTCAGAGGAAACCGCAGTACTCAGAGGAAACCGGAGTACTCAGAGGAAACCGGAGTACTCAGAGGAAACCGCAGTACTCAGAGGAAACCGGAGTACTCAGAGGAAACCGGAGTACTCAGAGGAAACCGGAGTACTCAGAGGAAACCGCAGTACTCAGAGGAAACCGCAGTACTCAGAGGAAACCAGAGTACTCAGAGGAAACCGCAGTACTCAGAGGAAACCGCAGTACTCAGAGGAAACCGCAGTACTCAGAGGAAACCGGAGTACTCAGAGGAAACCGGAGTACTCAGAGGAAACCGCAGTACTCAGAGGAAACCGGAGTACTCAGAGGAAACCGGAGTACTCAGAGGAAACCAGAGTACTCAGAGGAAACCGCAGTACTCAGAGGAAACCGGAGTACTCAGAGGAAACCGCAGTACTCAGAGGAAACCGCAGTACTCAGAGGAAACCGCAGTACTCAGAGGAAACCAGAGTACTCAGAGGAAACCGGAGTACTCAGAGGAAACCGCAGTACTCAGAGGAAACCAGAGTACTCAGAGGAAACCGCAGTACTCAGAGGAAACCGCAGTACTCAGAGGAAACCGCAGTACTCAGAGGAAACCGCAGTACTCAGAGGAAACCGCAGTACTCAGAGGAAACCGCAGTACTCAGAGGAAACCAGAGTACTCAGAGGAAACCGCAGTACTCAGAGGAAACCGCAGTACTCAGAGGAAACCGCAGTACTCAGAGGAAACCGGAGTACTCAGAGGAAACCGCAGTACTCAGAGGAAACCGGAGTACTCAGAGGAAACCAGAGTACTCAGAGGAAACCGCAGTACTCAGAGGAAACCAGAGTACTCAGAGGAAACCGCAGTACTCAGAGGAAACCGCAGTACTCAGAGGAAACCAGAGTACTCAGAGGAAACCAGAGTACTCAGAGGGAACCGCAGTACTCAGAGGAAACCGGAGTACTCAGAGGAAACCGCAGTACTCAGAGGAAACCGGAGTACTCAGAGGAAACCAGAGTACTCAGAGGGAACCGCAGTACTCAGAGGAAACCGCAGTACTCAGAGGAAACCAGAGTACTCAGAGGAAACCGGAGTACTCAGAGGAAACCGCAGTACTCAGAGGAAACCAGAGTACTCAGAGGAAACCGCAGTACTCAGAGGAAACCAGAGTACTCAGAGGAAACCGGAGTACTCAGAGGAAACCGCAGTACTCAGAGGAAACCAGAGTACTCAGAGGAAACCGGAGTACTCAGAGGAAACCGGAGTACTCAGAGGAAACCGGAGTACTCAGAGGAAACCGCAGTACTCAGAGGAAACCGCAGTACTCAGAGGAAACCGCAGTACTCAGAGGAAACCGCAGTACTCAGAGGAAACCGCAGTACTCAGAGGAAACCGCAGTACTCAGGAAACCGCAGTACTCAGAGGAAACCGCAGTACTCAGAGGAAACCGCAGTACTCAGAGGAAACCGCAGTACTCAGAGGAAACCGCAGTACTCAGAGGAAACCGGAGTACTCAGAGGAAACCGCAGTACTCAGAGGAAACCGCAGTACTCAGAGGAAACCGCAGTACTCAGAGGAAACCGCAGTACTCAGAGGAAACCCCCGCTAACCGTATGAAGTCCTGCTGGGTGAGCTGGGACTGTGTGATGTGGAACCTGTTCACCAGGTGATGTTGCTGCCGGTCCATCAACGCTGACATTTCCAGTGAGAGTGAGTCACCGAGAACAGAGTGATTTCCTCCATTTCCATCGCTCGCCAACTACCTAAAGACGTCTGAGGACCACGTCTATGATCACCGTTACATAAACACGGATTAAAGTGACACCCACACGAGGTATTTGCTCTCATGACACTTCCACGAGTGTGAAACACTCCTCGCTGCAGAATGGCATGCTCTGCATTAAGGAGATTAAAATCAAATTACAGCAATGCTGACTGCGTCCAAAAGGCCGCATTATGACTGTCAGGCACACAACACACACACACACACACACAACACACACACACACACACACACACACACACTTAATTATCACACACACAATTATCTCCAAAATTCAACGCATATTATGCTTTATTACGGCCGGTAGTACGTGTGTGTGCAGTCAGAAAGGCGTCTCTTTGACCCTGACTTGTCAGTCACGCTAGAACAGATCTCTCAGCCGTTACCATGGCGACATTGAGGGGTAAACAACACACACTGGAGTCGGGATCCAGCTTCTGATACGTCAACCCTCACCTCACCGTACGGTACAACTGGGACTAATTATAAATGTAACTTCATGTTGTCCTCGTGTTGTCCCCATGGTGTCCTCATGTTGTCCTCATGTTGTCCTCATGTTGCCCTCATGTTGTCTTCATGTTGTCTTCATGTTGTCCTCATGTTGTCCCCATGGTGTCCTCATGTTGTCCTCGTGTTGCCCTTGTGTTGCCCTCGTGTTGTCTTCATGTTGTCCTCATGTTGTCCCCATGTTGCCCTCATGTTGTCTTCATGTTGTCTTCATGTTGTCCTCATGTTGTCCCCATGGTGTCCTCATGTTGTCCTCGTGTTGCCCTTGTGTTGCCCTCGTGTTGTCTTCATGTTGTCCTCATGTTGTCCTCATGTTGCCCTCATGTTGTCCTCATGTTAAAATGTGTCCTCATGGTGTCCTCATGTCAAAAAACTCCTCATAAGTGTTGAGAAAAGGGACCAAAACGTAAGTAAGAAAAAGTTAAAAACATTGATAAAAAGCGTCAATTAAAGTGTTGATTTTCTATTTTGACGGGAAGACAACACGAGGGTTGAATTCCTTCATGAAGAGACGCGCCGTGCGTGATGAAGAGCATGCTCATCTTCCTCTTCTCCCTCCATCAGCGGCTGTGTTGGGTCTGATGTTGTGGGACTGCTCCTTTACAGATTGGCAGAGTGAAGGAGTTCCTGGTTGCAGCTTGGATCAGAATCAGGAGAGACCCCCGTCGTCCTCCTCAGGGTTAACGCGCCTTATTTTTCCTCAAAGTCAATACCCCCGGTTCCTCGGCGCTGCTGTTAACCGAGCGCACACTCAGACGAGAGCAAAGGAAATGAGACGAATCAGGGAATGTGTTTAGGTACACACACACACACACACACACCCACACACATACACACACACACCCACACATGCATGCACTTATCACACACACACACACACACACACACACACACGCATGCACATCTACACACACACACACACGCATGCACATCTACACACACAAAGACACACACACACACACCCACATACACCCACACACACACACCCTAACACACACACGCATGCACATCTACACACACAAAGACACACACACACAAACACACACACACACACACACACACACCCACACACACACACACACACCCACACCCCCCCATATGTTGGGAGTAAGTGAGAGGGCCGGCGCCGGCGTCCTCAGTGACCCTCAAAGAAAACGAGGCAGATATTTCCATCAGGCCGCCTCCGCCCATCAGCGACCGTGTAATGGAGCGACGCGGGCGCCAGATTGGCTTCCTCGCCTTTCAAACCCGCGCCTGGGCGCACGGCGTGTGCGTTTGCATACATACGGCCGTCATTACTGGCAGCGCCGAGGCTCTGATGGGGGTCAGGAGGAAGCTGGAGAACATTAGTCTTCACATCCAGCAGATGTGTCCCGATGGAAACCTCAGAGGAAACGAGTCCATCAGAACGGCGGGCGGCGGGTTCGAGGTCGCAAAGACGGGTCGGATCACACAAATCCCAAATGCATATGTTCACCCTGCAGCGTGGGGTTGAGACTGATCCTGGACCTGAAGAGGTCTGCTGAGAGACATCTAGAAAAACTAGTCTGGATCAACGTCTCCAAGGAAGAAAAACTAGTCTGGATCAACGGAAGTATACAATATATATATATATTTTCTTAAAATATATAAGGTATATATTATATATTTTATATAAATATATATACTGTATTTGTATACTGTGTATACATATACATATATATAGTATACAGTATATATACATACATATATTATACAGTATATTTACATATATATATACATATTTATAGTATACAGTATATATACATACATATATTATACAGTATATTTACACATATATATATATATATATATATATATATATATATATATATATATATATATATATATATATATATATATACACACACGTGGGACTCATTACAATCTCTACTTTTCCAACGTGACCATTTCCTGGTGGAGAATCAGCTGGCGGTGAGATCCAGATCCTTTCATTTCAGATGCAAAGCAGCCCCGGTGCCAGAACCCTTTCAGCGCCCCCCTGCAGAGTCCCTCGCACGCTACTACCCAGAGACCACGTTTAATTACTCTTCCTGTCAGCCAGAAGCTGCCACTTCCTCCCGCCGGCTCACTTCCTCCTCGCAGCGGGAGACACTTCCTGTCGAGACTCAGAGGAGCGGCGGGAGCCTCCGGCTGATGGAGGCTGACCCTAAAAATACTACGTCGAGTTCCTTTTCAGAGAAAATCAAATGTCATTCATTCAGGTACATTTACTGCAGTACTGTACCTTTAAGTCCAGATGTTGAGGTACTTGTACTGCACTTTAACCCTCGTGTTGTCTTCCCGTCAAAATTGAAAATCAACACTTTTGTTGACGCTTTTTATCAACGTTTTTAACTTTTTCTTACAGTTTTTCAACACTTTTGGCGCTTTTTTTTCAACGTTTGTCACTTTTTTTGACGTTTAACACTACGTAACACTAACTTATTAACTTTAGTTTTACAGTTATTTTTGGAATTTATGGTCAATTAACCTGATTTATAGGAAATTATACCTAATGTTTGAGTTAGAAAAGCAGAAATTAGGAATTATTGAGACTAAAAGTAAAGGAATGGATGTTGATGATAATCACAGACTGGAATATGTCAACTTTTACTCTCAATACTATTTCAAAAACACTTCAATTTGGTTTCAAATGCTATAAAATTGAATAAGACGCCCCAAAATTAATGAAAGTAGAGATTTGTACTTGGCAAAGAGCGTTGGTGGAATCAATCATGTTATTTTGGGGAATTAAAAAGAACATTGATATAGGACACGACGACTGATGAGGGAACGGAGGCCGTCCCATGTGACCCATTTTTTACAGTGTGTTCAGGGGACAGGCAGCTAGCAGATAGTGAGGAGATGTTTTTTACAGTGTGTTCAGGGGACAGGCAGCTAGCAGATAGTGAGATGTTTTTTACAGTGTGTTCAGGGGACAGGCAGCTAGCAGATAGTGAGGAGATGTTTTTTACAGTGTGTTCAGGGGACCGGCAGCTAGCAGATAGTGAGGAGATGTTTTTTACAGTGTGTTCAGGGGACAGGCAGCTAGCAGATAGTGAGGAGATGTTTTTTACAGTGTGTTCAGGGGACAGGCAGCTAGCAGATAGTGAGGAGATGTTTTTTACAGTGTGTTCTGGGGACAGGCAGCTAGCAGATAGTGAGGAGATGTTTTTTACAGTGTGTTCAGGGGACAGGCAGCTAGCAGATAGTGAGATGTCTGCTGTGTGACAACAAATGTTGCAGCCTACAAATTGCTTAGAGCACCTTTAATTGACAGGACAGCTGATGAAATGAAAGGGGAGGATGAAATGCAGCAAAGGGCCCCAGGTCGGAGTCGAACCCGGGCCCGCTGCATCAAGGAGTACACCTCTGTATATGGACGCCCGCTCTACCAACTGAGCTATCTGGGCACCCGATAGTGTCGATACCTCCTCCACCGGCGCTCTGTAGCGGACTCTGTGACGGTGAGACAGCGCCGAATAATTATAAAAAACATTTGGATTTTACAAGGTGTTTATGGAACAAGTATCCCTCAGGGGGGTGGGGGTTTGGGGGGGGAGTTAGTCACCCACTTACCCCCCCACTTCAACCCCTCTAACCTTTAAAGCAGTAGTTATCAATCAGACGTGCAACTCCGATGCCAGAGTGTGCCGGATTTCTCTCCAATTAAACACTCGAGAGGCTGATTTCACTGATGAGTTCCTCCTCTCGCCTGATAATAATCAGCGTAAAGAGGAGGGTGGGGGGTTGTAGGCGTCCTTCCTCAGGACCATGTTGCACTGTTAGAAATGCCAGTACAAATACGGGCTTATGTACTGAGTTAATATGAAGGATTTTTTTTAACTTTGTTTTCATATTTGGATTGTTGGGATTAATAGAGACGTCAGTTTAAAGGTTGAAGGTTAAAGGTTAAAGGTTAAAGGGCTTATGCTGTAAATCTACAACATTATTTCCTTTCTTTTGGACTAATAGAAATGTTTGTAAC
Organism: Percina caprodes; assembly: GCA_013375575.1. Classification (NCBI taxonomy): domain Eukaryota; kingdom Metazoa; phylum Chordata; class Actinopteri; order Perciformes; family Percidae; genus Percina; species Percina caprodes. The sequence goes on along the minus strand of JABXJD010000474.1, from coordinate 93,408 downwards.
GTTTTCTGCCGGGACATTATCCGTTTTTCTAACAGTGTACGTTTTTTTCCATTCCTAACATGCAAATCCTCCGTACATTTTGTGTCTCTGTAGTCGTGTTCTTGCTCTTTATCGTCATTTGTGTTCCCTTTGGGGTTGTTGTGGGTCTCTGTTATTTGGCGTGTCTGTGGAGTCGGTTTGTGTCTCTTTGAGGTAGGTTTTCGTCTCCTTTCCACATCATTTTAGACCGTTATTATCACCGTATCTGTGTCTGAAACGTTGGAAAAGCTAGAGCCGATGATACATAACTAACGCTCAAATAGCTTCAAAACAAAAGTTAAAGAAAGAAGTCCCAGCTCCAACCAGTAGGTCTATTAGAAACCATTAGAAAACCCTGACAGCTGATTGGCTGCTGAAGGCCGCCCATCTCACCTGCAGAGCGCGTCGGAGCGGCAGGTGTGCCGCAGCTCCAGGCAGCCCGGTTTGTGGCGCTCCTGGTGGGAGCAGGACGGCACGATGGTGCGGCGGCGGCTCGGCGCACGCCTGGTCCGGGCACGAGCAGAACAGCAGCGGGTAGCTGAGCTCCCAGGGCACCCGCTCGAAGAACTGACGCAGCGCCTGAGACACAGAGCCATCATCACATCGTTATCTTTCTCACCAGGTCAACCCTTCAGGTGTCCTCGGGGGGATTTTAGGTTATCACAAATATGGGAAACACCGAGAAACGTGATGAAACGTTGGGAAACCTGACAAAACATTGAGAAACGTGATGAAACCTGACAAAACGTTGGGAAACATAACGTTGGGAAACATGACGAAACGTGATGAAACATTGGAAAACGTGAGAAAACGTTGGAAAACCTGACGAAACGTGACAAAACATTGAGAAACGTGATGAAACCTGACAAAACGTTGGGAAACATAACGTTGGGAAACAAGACGAAACGTGAAGAAACGTTGGAAAACGTGACAAAACGTGATGAAACATGGAGACACGTGATGAAACGTTGGGAAACATAACGTTGGGAAACATGACGAAACGTGATGAAACATTGGAAAACGTGACAAAACGTTGGAAAACCTGACGAAACGTGACAAAACATTGAGAAACGTGATGAAAGGTTTTTTTTTTATATCAGCAAAAAATTAGCGCCAAAAATGTAGAAAAACAACAAAAAAAGGGGCGGTTTTGTATCAGAAATATGGGACGCCGAAATAAGCACAGAAAATGCTAAAAAAAAAGTGACAAAACGTTGAGAAACGCAAACGGTGGGAAATGTTGGGAAACAAAATGTGACGAAATGTTTTTTATGTCAGAAAAAATAAGCACCAACATTTAAAAAAACAATCCTAGTTTCTGTAAATCGGTATAGTTCATAATCAATATAATTTAAAGATAACTCTGCGTTCACCTTCTGGCATCTTTTGCGGCTGCAGGGCTCCTGATTGGCCAGAGAGGGCTGCGGGGGCGTGGCCTTGCTGCAGATGGCGTTGTAGGCGGATCGCAGACGCTTGCAGGTCTCGTTCAGGTTGCAGGCCTTGGCCGCGTCCAGACAGGGGTTACAGGGTCTCCCCGCCTCCGAGCAGGGGCTCGCCTTCCCCAGAGACGAGTCTGGACACAGAGAGAAGACACGGAAGACATAAAAGAAGATCCCAGACACCCGGGGGGGTCTCCTCTCTAAGCAGAGCTCCCATGGCGCCATTTAGCATCCCATTGACTCCCATTCATTCTCATTTCCCCTCCTCATGTGTTTCCCCTTCTCATTCCCCCTGCTCTGGCATTTCCTCCTCTCATTCGCCCTGCTTTGGCGTTTCCTCCTCTCATTCCCCCTCCTCATGTGTTACCCCCTTTCATTCCACCTGCTCTGGTGTTTTCTCCTCTCATTCCCCCTGCTCTGGCGTTTCCCCCTCTCATTCCCCCTGCTCTGGCATTTCCCCTATCATTCCCCCTGCTTTGGCGTTTCCTCCTCTCATTCCCCCTCCTCATGTGTTTCCCCTATCATTCCCCTCCTCATATGTTTCCCCTCTCATTCCCCTGCTCTGCCGTTTCCTCCTCATTCCCCCTGCTCTGGCGTTTCCTCCTCATTCCCCCTGCTCTGGCGTTTCCTCCTCATTCCCCCTGCTCTGGCGTTTCCTCCTCATTCCCCCTGCTCTGGTGTTTCCACCTCTCATTCCCCCTGCTCTGCCGTTTCCTCCTCATTCCCCCTGCTCTGGTGTAGCCCAGAGCAATAGACATGCCATGCTTCTTCCATTCAGATCTAATCCCACGTGTGAATGTCACATGTGTCAAGTGTGAACTCCATCAGAATCCAGTCCAACACGTCCAATTACAGGCGTCTAATGGGACGGACAGCTGTGACCTGGACCAGGAGAGCCTGTTAAATGTGGAGGGGACATTTCCTCCGAGTTAAAGCTGCAGACGCCTCTGACATCACAGCAACGGCAGAGAGACGTCTTCTGTTACAAGGAGAAACCATTGTGTTGTCCCCCGGGTTAAAATAGACAAAATTATTATTAATGCATTTATTTTATTCTTATGTATGTGTGTATATGTGTATGTGTGATATGTGGGATATATGTGTGTATATGTGTGTGTATATGTGTGTGTATATGTGTGTGTATATGTGTGTATATATGAGTGTATATGTGTGTGTATATGTGTGTATATATGAGTGTATATGTGTGTATATGAGTGTATATGTGTGTGTATATGAGTGTATATGTGGGATATATGTGTGTATATGTGTGTATATGAATGTATATGTATGTATATTTGAGTGTATATGTGTGTATATGTGTGTATATGTGTGTATATATGAGTGTATATGTGTGTATATGAGTGTATATGTGTGTGTATGTGTGTATATGTGTGTATATGAGTGTATATGTGTGTGTATATGAGTGTATATGTGGGATATATGTGTGTTATATGTGTGTATATGAATGTATATGTATGTATATTTGAATGTATATGTGTGTATATGTGTGTATATGTGGGATATGTGTGTATATGTGTGTATATGAGTGTATATGTGTGTGTATGTGTGATATATGTGTGTATATGAATGTATATGTATGTATATATGAGTGTATATGTGTGTATATGTGTGTATATGTGTGTGTATGTGTGATATATGTGTGTATATGAATGTATATGTATGTATATATGAGTGTATATGAGTGTATATGTGTGTATATGTGTGTATATGTGGGATATATGTCTGTATATGTGTGTATATGTGTGTATATGAATGTATATGTATGTATATATGAGTGTATATGAGTGTATATGTGTGTATATGTGGGATATATGTCTGTATATGTGTGTATATGTGTGTATATGTGTTTATATAACATCTAAGTCACGGTCCAATAGCAGACGTTGGTGTGATCCCAGTAAAACTTTATTGTTTTTCAATATTTTTTTCATTTTTACACATTTTTTGTGGAGCTTTTTAAAAACTTTTTTTTTCTCGACACTTTGCCTCTCCTTAAACTCTGCCCACGTCGATCTTTTTCCTCCTCAAAGTACTGCACTATACGTTATATGTATTAACACACAGACAGACACACACACACACACACACACACACACACACACACACACACACACACACAGGTAACAGAGAGGCCACCACTGTGATCTGTCTTCACATCCCTCTGCGATGTCAGATATGATTAAACATGAAGATGGCCACAATCAACTGTGTGTGTGTGTGTGTGTGTGTGTGTGTGTGTGTGTGTGTGTGTGTGTGTGTGTTGTATCAGTGTGTTCAGTTGGAGCTTCAAACTGAGTCACTTCCCCTGCAGATAACCTTGGTGCTTGTCTGAATGCAAACACACACACACACACACACACACACACACACACACACACACACACACACACACACACACACACACACAGTCTCTCTACGCAGGAGTTTATTAGATGAAATATTGTAGTGAGTTTTTTTAATACTCGCTGACAAAGTCTGCTTCGGTGAAACTCAGGCACCTACTGGCAGTTTATGACACACACACACACACACACACACACACACACACACACACACACACACACACACACACACACACACACACACACACACACACACACACACACACAGACTGACAGGAGTAGCACACTCAGAGTCAGTCGAGTATAAATGTCAGTTCAACAGAGGTTGGACGAAGGACTCATCTTACACTAAAGTAAAGGTTCACAGCATACAGTATGTATATATATATATATATATATATATATATATATATATATATATATATATATATACATACATACATACATACACACACACACATATACTTACATACTTACTATACTGTATATGCGACAAAAATAGCAAAAAAAAATTTAAAAAGCGACAAAAAGCTATATATATATATATATATATATATATATATATATATATATATATATATATGCAGAGGAGACTCTTGGTCTTCCTTTCCTGGGGGGTCCTCATGTGAGCCAGTTTCGTTGCAGCGCTTGATGGTTTTTGCGACTGCACTTGGGGACACATTCAATTCATTTCTTAAAGTAATGATGGCCGCTCGTTTCTCTTCTCTTAGCTGATTGGTTCTTTCCATAATATGAATTCTACCAGTCGTCCAATCGGCTGTTGGCTGTGTATCAACCTGACTTCTGATGGTCTCAACTCCATTAATAAGGCAAGAAATTCCACTAATGAACCCTGGCAAGGCCCACCTGGGGGGGGGGGGACCATTTCAGGGACTACCTCATGAAGCTCATTGAGAGAACACCAAGGGTTTGCAGCACTATCAAAAAGCAAAGGGGGTACTTTAAAGAAACTAGAATATAAGACATGTTTTCACACTTTACTGTTAAGTACATAATTCCTCATGTGTTCATTTTGATGCCTGTACTATATATATATATATATATATATATATATATATATATATATATATATATATATATATATATATATTCAGACTAACTCAGATGTTCTTTTATTTGGGCCAAGTTTCTCCTCAGACTCCCAGAAGGATCTGGGCAGCATTTAAAGATATGGCGCTCTGAGTGATTCACTGTTAGCAGAAGTCTGGGGGATGTTTGCCAACATCTCCATCCCGGCCGAAGCAAAGATACAGCAACAAAATGCTCATTTTCCTCCAGCAAGTCTCGTCTTCAGAGCTTTGAAGTCAGCCGATGGATTGTCTGTCCACAAAGCTAAATTGAGCCCCGCTGAGGTTTGGTTAGGACTTGTTATGCAGAACATTCGCCGCCGCCGCTGTGTTTAGGAAGCATAAAGAAACTCTCCAGCCACTTGAGTGTTTCCTGCCGTAGTGCAGCCCGTTAAATGAGGGTTTGGTCTCCGAGGAGCGGCACGCACCCCCGTGCACCCGAGCTTATTGATTGTGTGAAATGAGGCCGGTGTGCGCCGCTGGACGCCCAACGGGCTGAGCGCTGTGTGCAGCTCTGCGGTACAGTCCGAGGCGTCTTAATGAGTGCAGGATGAAGACTTCCCAGCAGCCGCAGCTGCTCTCGGCTCTGCAGGTTAATGAGTCCATCAGGCTCACATCGCTGCAACATGAAACCTCGAGACGGTCTGCACGCACTCTGCCGGGTGAATACTACACACTAAGTACTACATCAGCATAAAGAAATCCATAAATAGAACACGTAAGTTGAGTTAATAGTTTATAGAACACATATAAGTTGAGTTAATAGCTTATAGACATTACACACACACACACACACACACACACACACACACACACACACACACACGACCCAATCATGCACTAATGGAGAGATTTCAGACTGGGGGGCTTGCTCAAGAGCACCTTGGCAGTGCCCAGGATCTGAAGTGGCATCTCTCCAGCTACCAGTACACACTCTACATACTACTCTCAACTGTTGTCTCTCTACATACTACTCTCTACTGTTGTCTCTCTACATACTACTCTCTACTGTTGTCTCTACATACTACTCTCTACTGTTGTCTCTACATACTACTCTCTACTGTTGTCTCTACATACTACTCTCTACTGTTGTCTCTCTACATACTACTCTCAACTGTTGTCTCTCTACATACTACTCTCTACTGTTGTCTCTCTACATACTACTCTCTACTGTTGTCTCTACATACTACTCTCTACTGTTGTCTCTACATACTACTCTCTATTGTTGTCTCTACATACTACTCTCTACTGTTGTCTCTACATACTACTCTCTACTGTTGTCTCTCTACATACTACTCTCTACTGTTGTCTCTACATACTACTCTCTACTGTTGTCTCTACATACTACTCTCTACTGTTGTCTCTCTACATACTACTCTCTACTGTTGTCTCTCTACATACTACTCTCTACTGTTGTCTCTACATACTACTCTCTACTGTTGTCTCTACATACTACTCTCTACTGTTGTCTCTCTACATACTACTCTCTACTGTTGTCTCTCTACATACTACTCTCTACTGTTGTCTCTACATACTACTCTCTATTCTTGTCTCTACATACTACTCTCTACATACTACTCTCTACTGTTGTCTCTCTACATACTACTCTCTACTGTTGTCTCTACATACTACTCTCTACTGTTGTCTCTACATACTACTCTCTACTGTTGTCTCTACATACTACTCTCTACTGTTGTCTCTACATACTACTCTCTACTGTTGTCTCTACATACTACTCTCTACTGTTGTCTCTACATACTACTCTCTACTGTTGTCTCTCTACATACTACTCTCTACTGTTGTCTCTCTACATACTACTCTCTACTGTTGTCTCTCTACATACTACTCTCTACTGTTGTCTCTCTACATACTACTCTCTACTGTTGTCTCTCTACATACTACTCTCTACTGTTGTCTCTACATACTACTCTCTACTGTTGTCTCTACATACTACTCTCTACTGTTGTCTCTACATACTACTCTCTACTGTTGTCTCTACATACTACTCTCTACTGTTGTCTCTACATACTACTCTCTACTGTTGTCTCTACATACTACTCTCTACTGATGTCTCTACATACTACTCTCTACTGTTGTCTCTACATACTACTCTCTACTGTTGTCTCTACATACTACTCTCTACTGTTGTCTCTACATACTACTCTCTACTGATGTCTCTACATACTACTCTCTACTGTTGTCTCTACATACTACTCTCTACTGTTGTCTCTACATACTACTCTCTACTGTTGTCTCTACATACTACTCTCTACTGTTGTCTCTACATACTACTCTCTACTGTTGTCTCTACATACTACTCTCTACTGTTGTCTCTACATACTACTCTCTACTGTTGTCTCTCTACATACTACTCTCTACTGTTGTCTCTCTACATACTACTCTCTACTGTTGTCTCTACATACTACTCTCTATTCTTGTCTCTACATACTACTCTCTACATACTACTCTCTACTGTTGTCTCTCTACATACTACTCTCTACTGTTGTCTCTACATACTACTCTCTACTGTTGTCTCTACATACTACTCTCTACTGTTGTCTCTACATACTACTCTCTACTGTTGTCTCTACATACTACTCTCTACTGTTGTCTCTACATACTACTCTCTACTGTTGTCTCTCTACATACTACTCTCTACTGTTGTCTCTCTACATACTACTCTCTACTGTTGTCTCTCTACATACTACTCTCTACTGTTGTCTCTCTACATACTACTCTCTACTGTTGTCTCTACATACTACTCTCTACTGTTGTCTCTACATACTACTCTCTACTGTTGTCTCTACATACTACTCTCTACTGTTGTCTCTACATACTACTCTCTACTGTTGTCTCTACATACTACTCTCTACTGTTGTCTCTACATACTACTCTCTACTGTTGTCTCTACATACTACTCTCTACTGATGTCTCTACATACTACTCTCTACTGTTGTCTCTACATACTACTCTCTACTGTTGTCTCTACATACTACTCTCTACTGTTGTCTCTACATACTACTCTCTACTGTTGTCTCTCTACATACTACTCTCTACTGTTGTCTCTACATACTACTCTCTACTGATGTCTCTCTACATACTACTCTCTACTGTTGTCTCTACATACTACTCTCTACTGTTGTCTCTCTACATACTACTCTCTACTGTTGTCTCTACATACTACTCTCTACTGATGTCTCTACATACTACTCTCTACTGTTGTCTCTACATACTACTCTCTACTGTTGTCTCTACATACTACTGTCTACTGTTGTCTCTCTTAATACTTTGTCACTACCTCTACCCTCTGCTTTCCATACTCCTTTTTGTTGTGTCTTATCTGACGCTGAGAGACACTGACCACGTGTCCCAATTCTGGGAGTTGGGAGCGAGAACGGGTTGTAAAGACCGATGTCCCCCCACCAAGAGCCTGTTTCTGTCTGTTAGGACGCTTTTCCTTGCTGCTTTTGTACCAAATGCTTGCTGTTGGGGGTGTGTGT
>JABXJD010000474.1:77500-80000 GCA_013375575.1 Percina caprodes | reverse complement strand
AAGATACCTCCTAAAAGATACCGCCTAAAAGATACCTCCTAAAAGATACCGCCTAAAAGATACCACCTAAAAGATACCTCCTAAAAGATACCTCCTAAAAGATACCGTCTAAAAGATACCGTCTAAAAGATACCTCCTAAAAGATCCCGCCTAAAAGATACCACCTAAAAGATCCCTCCTAAAAGATCCCGCCTAAAAGATCCCGCCTAAAAGATACCTCCTAAAAGATACCTCCTAAAAGATACCGTCTAAAAGATACCGTCTAAAAGATACCTCCTAAAAGATACCTCCTAAAAGATACCACCTAAAAGATACCTCCTAAAAGATACCTCCTAAAAGATACCGCCTAAAAGACACCTCCTAAAAGATACCGCCTAAAAGATACCGCCTAAAAGATACCGCCTAAAAGATCCCGTCTAAAAGATACCTCCTAAAAGATACCTCCTAAAAGATACCACCTAAAAGATACCTCCTAAAAGATACCTCCTAAAAGATCCCGCCTAAAAGATACCGCCTAAAAGATACCTCCTAAAAGATACCTCCCAAAAGATACCTCCTAAAAGATACCTCCCAAAAGATACCGTCTAAAAGATACCTCCCAAAAGATACCGTCTAAAAGATACCTCCTAAAAGATACCTCCTAAAAGATACCGTCTAAAAGATACCACCTAAAAGATACCGTCTAAAAGATACCGTCTAAAAGATACTGCCTAAAAGATACCTCCTAAAAGATACCTCCTAAAAGATACCGCCTAAAAGATACCTCCTAAAAGATACCGCCTAAAAGATACCGCCTAAAAGATACCTCCTAAAAGATCCCGCCTAAAAGATCCCGCCTAAAAGATCCCGCCTAAAAGATCCCGCCTAAAAGATTCTGCCTAAAAGATACCGCCTAAAAGATACCGCCTAAAAGATACCACCTAAAAGATACCTCCTAAAAGATCCCGCCTAAAAGATACATCCTAAAAGATACCACCTAAAAGATCCCTCCTAAAAGATACCGTCTAAAAGATCCCGCCTAAAAGATCCCTCCTAAAAGATCGCGCCTAAAAGATACCTCCTAAAAGATCCCGCCTAAAAGATCCCGCCTAAAAGATCCCGCCTAAAAGATACCTCCTAAAAGATACCCCCTAAAAGATACCGTCTAAAAGATACCTCCTAAAAGATACCGCCTAAAAGATACCACCTAAAAGATACCGTCTAAAAGATACCTCCTAAAAGATACCTCCTAAAAGATACCGCCTAAAAGATACCGCCTAAAAGATACCGCCTAAAAGATCCCGCCTAAAAGATCCCGCCTAAAAGATACCTCCTAAAAGATACCTCCTAAAAGATACCCCCTAAAAGATACCGTCTAAAAGATACCTCCTAAAAGATACCGCCTAAAAGATACCACCTAAAAGATACCGTCTAAAAGATACCTCCTAAAAGATACCTCCTAAAAGATACCGCCTAAAAGATACCGCCTAAAAGATACCGCCTAAAAGATACCTCCTAAAAGATACCTCCTAAAAGATACCGCCTAAAAGATCCCGCCTAAAAGATTCTGCCTAAAAGATACCTCCTAAAAGATACCGCCTAAAAGATACCTCCTAAAAGATACCGCCTAAAAGATCCCGCCTAAAAGATCCCGCCTAAAAGATACCGCCTAAAAGATACCTCCTAAAAGATACCGCCTAAAAGATCCCGCCTAAAAGATCCCGCCTAAAAGATACCTCCTAAAAGATACCGCCTAAAAGATCCCGCCTAAAAGATCCCGCCTAAAAGATCCCGCCTAAAAGATACCTCCTAAAAGATACCGCCTAAAAGATACCGCCTAAAATATACTGCCAATTTCTTTTTTTAATTAAGGCATTAAAATCAACCTTAAATGTTCTCTCGTGCTGTTAACCTCAAGTCTGCAAAACAGTTCAAAACTTCTTCTGGGGCTCACACACACACACACACACACACACACACACACACACACACACACACACACACACACACACACACCAATCTCCATATTCACAAACACTCCGTCACGCTGAGCCTTTGCCTCCAATCGATTCGGGACACTCGTGTCTGAAACATACTTTAATGTTCCACCGCTCTTTCTTCTGCCTCTGCTATTTAACACACTTCTGTATTATCCTCTAATCTCCCCCACACTTGTTTCCTGCTTTATCTGCTCAGAGCATTCGGGGGCTCTGTGTCGGCGAATCCTCACATCACGCTTTCAGATTCAGTGGACAGCTGACCTGAGAGACACGGACACACGTCTGAACTCTGCAGCAGGAAGCTTTCTATTTCTGCTTATTGTGATGTCATTTCCTGGAGTATCTTCACATGCTTCCTGTTGTCACCCTCCAATGGGAGGAGAGGGCAGAATTGAGTTGTTAATGCATCGCTTTGCGACAATTAGTTAGCATATAAGATGCTAACGAGAGACTTCTGTAGCGTCTGAAGTAGCCTCCGAGATGCTAACGAGAGACTTCTGTAACGTCTGAAGTAGCCTCCG
>JABXJD010000474.1:67500-70000 GCA_013375575.1 Percina caprodes | reverse complement strand
CAGAGCGGAGATCATCGCGTCCCGCCGAGCATCAGCTAATTCACTCTTACTCTGTAAATAATACTCCAGGAGAGACACACACACACACGCACACACACACACACACACACACACGCACACACACACACACACACACACACACACACACACACACACACACACACACACACACACACACAAGATGCAAGGTCCATGATTACTTTGTGGTCCGGGGGGGTTTAGTCTGGGACATAAAGGCAGCCTCACAAAGAAACGCCCAACTATAACAGACAGCAGGAAACACAAAGTGTCCTGATCGTCAGTGTTAACACAAAAGTAACACAATTACAGTAATGCTGTAGTACTAATTACACTTCTGTAATATTATACTCGTTACGATCTTAGTAACGCGAGTTACAACGAATTTTAACGCAACATTTAGTGTTTCGTGTTTTTAAGAATAGAATAATTAAATACCACTGCATTTTATCAGCCGTGGAGAGTAACTATGGTAACAATGCCTGTAGAGTAACTATGGTAATAACGTCGCCTGTAGAGTAACTATGGTCATAACGTCGCCTGTAGAGTAACTATGGTAACAATGCCTGTAGAGTAACTATGGTAATAACGTCGCCTGTAGAGTAACTATGGTCATAACGTCGCCTGTAGAGTAACTATGGTAACAATGCCTGTAGAGTAACTATGGTAATAACGTCGCCTGTAGAGTAACTATGGTAACTACGCCTAGAGAGTAACTATGGTAATAACGTCGCCTGTAGAGTAACTATGGTAACTACACCTAGAGAGTAACTATGGTAATAACGTCGCCTGTAGAGTAACTATGGTAACTACGCCTAGAGAGTAACTATGGTAATAACGTCGCCTGTAGAGTAACTATGGTAACTACGCCTAGAGAGTAACTATGGTCATAACGTCGCCTGTAGAGTAACTATGGTAACTACGCCTAGAGAGTAACTATGGTAATAACGTCGCCTGTAGAGTAACTATGGTAACTACGCCTAGAGAGTAACTACGGTAATAACGTCGCCTGTAGAGTAACTATGGTAACTATGCCTAGAGAGTAACTACGGTAATAACGTCGCCTGTAGAGTAACTATGGTAACTACGCCTAGAGAGTAACTATGGTCATAACGTCGCCTGTAGAGTAACTATGGTAACTACGCCTAGAGAGTAACTATGGTAATAACGTCGCCTGTAGAGTAACTATGGTAACTACGCCTAGAGAGTAACTATGGTAATAACGTCGCCTGTAGAGTAACTATGGTAACTACGCCTAGAGAGTAACTATGGTAATAACGTCGCCTGTAGTGGAACTATGGTAACTACGCCTAGAGAGTAACTATGGTCATAACGTCGCCTGTAGAGTAACTATGGTAACTACGCCTAGAGAGTAACTATGGTCATAACGTCGCCTGTAGAGTAACTATGGTAACTACGCCTAGAGAGTAACTATGGTCATAACGTCGCCTGTAGAGTAACTATGGTAACTACGCCTAGAGAGTAACTATGGTCATAACGTCGCCTGTAGTGGAACGGCTTCGAATAACGACCAAAACCGCTTTTACTGGTCAATACGTTCCGGTTGTACGGACCAAACTGAGCAGACGGACACGTCTCACGGTCATCTCCGGAAGCTAAGAGGACACAACACACAACTTCTGTGTAGGCTGCTTCAAAATAAAAGCACTTCCTGTGACGGTCTGCAGTACAACTAAATTCCTGTTAAATAAGGTTGTGTACCTTTTCACATATTGGCTGTAAATAGAGTACTGTAAATACTGTAATTAGTGAGTTTTAATCACAATAATTGACCATTTCCTTTAGACTGTAAACATGAATTTCTAATTCAAGCGCTTTAAAGTGACATTTTACAACAATGCCGATGTCAATACAACTGTAAGGGACTTTTAATTGAGCGTTTTCATTGTCAGACTTGCCTACTGTATGTGTTACTTGTCTTTTTTTTAAAGCTTTAGTTACTTTGCATGTTCATATTAATTAAAGAAAATCTTCTAAATAATCTATAAAGTAGATGAAGAGCAGACTTCATGGATCTGGTGGTGAAATTCACAACCTCGCTGCCAAGTCACACTCCCGCTGTTATTTTGGTGAAAGTGACTCAAAAGTAGATTGTTTTTATGCGTAGTGTGTGTGTGTGTGTGTGTGTGTGTGTGTGTGTGTGTGTGTGTGTGTGTGTGTGTGTGTGTGTAAGCATCAGAGACACAAAATAACCCCCCCAAATCCCAGAAAAAGGGGATTTTTTCAACTGGACAACTACTTTCAGACCAATCTATCCGTGTGTGACCTCCCTTTTGTTGGCGGCCTCGGGCCCGACGGTAACACTCAGACACCAAGAGAAGGGAAAAGATGTCTAGAGGAGGGATTTCTCATCAGCAACCTCAATAAATACCTGGATACAGACTGTCTGTGTCTATTCTGGGCAGGCGGGGTAATATCCGCAGGTTGGTGCCGAGGGAATAGATGAAAGGAATACTACAAG
>JABXJD010000474.1:45000-55000 GCA_013375575.1 Percina caprodes | reverse complement strand
ATCTGAAGTCTCTTTATATAGACCTTAGTGGTCCCTAATACTGTATCTGATGTCTCTTTATATAGACCTTAGTGGTCCCTAATACTGTATCTGAAGTCTCTTTAAATAGACCTTAGTGGTCCCTAATACTGTATCTGATGTCTCTTTATATAGACCTTAGTGGTCCCTAATACTGTATCTGAAGTCTCTTTATATAGACCTTAGTGGTCCCTAATACTGTATCTGAAGTCTCTTTATATAGACCTTAGTGGTCCCTAATACTGTATCTGAAGTCTCTTTATATAGACCTTAGTGGTCCCTAATACTGTATCTGAAGTCTCTTTATATAGACCTTCGTGGTCCCCTAATACTGTATCTGAAGTCTCTTTATATAGACCTTAGTGGTCCCTAATACTGTATCTGAAGTCTCTTTATATAGACCTTAGTGGTCCCCTAATACTGTATCTGAAGTCTCTTTATATAGACCTTAGTGGTCCCTAATACTATATCTGAAGTCTCTTTATATAGACCTTAGTGGTCCCTAATACTGTATCTGAAGTCTCTTTATATAGACCTTAGTGGTCCCTAATACTGTATCTGAAGTCTCTTTATATAGACCTTAGTGGTCCCTAATACTGTATCTGAAGTCTCTTTATATAGACCTTAGTGGTCCCCTAATACTGTATCTGAAGTCTCTTTATATAGACCTTAGTGGTCCCCTAATACTGTATCTGAAGTCTCTTTATATAGACCTTAGTGGTCCCCTAATACTGTATCTGAAGTCTCTTTATATAGACCTTAGTGGTCCCCTAATACTGTATCTGAAGTCTCTTTATATAGACCTTAGTGGTCCCCTAATACTGTATCTGAAGTCTCTTTATATAGACCTTAGTGGTCCCTAATACTGTATCTGAAGTCTCTTTTATATAGACCTTAGTGGTCCCTAATACTGTATCTGAAGTCTCTTTATATAGACCTTAGTGGTCCCTAATACTGTATCTGAAGTCTCTTTATATAGACCTTAGTGGTCCCTAATACTGTATCTGAAGTCTCTTTATATAGACCTTAGTGGTCCCTAATACTGTATCTGAAGTCTCTTTATATAGACCTTAGTGGTCCCTAATACTGTATCTGAAGTCTCTTTATATAGACCTTAGTGGTCCCTAATACTGTATCTGAAGTCTCTTTATATAGACCTTAGTGGTCCCCTAATACTGTATCTGAAGTCTCTTTATATAGACCTTAGTGGTCCCTAATACTGTATCTGAAGTCTCTTTATATAGACCTTAGTGGTCCCCTAATACTGTATCTGAAGTCTCTTTATATAGACCTTAGTGGTCCCTAATACTGTATCTGAAGTCTCTTTATATAGACCTTAGTGGTCCCTAATACTGTATCTGAAGTCTCTTTATATAGACCTTAGTGGTCCCTAATACTGTATGTGTATGTGTGTGTATGTGTGTGTGTGTGTGTGTGTGTGTGTGTGTGTGTGTGTGTGTGTGTGTGTGTGTGTGTGTGTGTGTGCGCGCGCTCGGCACTACAGAGGCATCCTTAGTGAAATGTAGACCAGGAACAGAGACTGTTAATGAGACCCAGTAACGTGGGACCAGCAGTCTCAACCCGTCCCAGAGACCTTTCCTGTCACACAGCAGACCCCAACGGGGGCAGCACTGTTTCCATATCTGAACGTTTTAGGGACATTTTTAAAAAATTCAGATTTTTTTGGAAAATATTTATTTTTTTCCAAAAATCATCTAAAATCATCCGTCTACTGCAAAGGAAAACGGGGGCCGCCGTGTTTCCAGATGTAAATGTTTTAGGGGAACTTTTTCTAAAATTCAGCTTTTTATATAAAATATTTTGACTTTTTTTTTCTAAATATTTTGACTTTTTTTTAATACGTAGGGGATCTTTTTAGGGGCTGACATTTTCCAAAAATTCTGATTTTTTTACGTTTTCTCAGAAAATATTTAGACATTTTTTCTTAAAAATATTTTAGCTTTTTTCTCAAAATATTTTAACTTTCTAAAAATATTCAGATGTTTTTTTTAATTATTTTTGCCTTTTTTTCAAAAAATATTCAGACTTTTTTTTCTCACAATATTTTTTGCTTTTTCTCTAAAAATATTTCGACTTTTTTTCTAAAAACATTTCGACTTTTTCTCTGACAATCCTTAAAAGCACACACCCACACAACAATCGCTGCAGAGCCAGCTCTGACCTCCTGCATATGTGAGTCCTCATAAAAACACCAAGAAGCTCAGCTCGGCGCTCGACGCACCGCGGGGGGGGGGTATCACCAGGCAGCAGGGGGCTTAATTAACCCTCGACCCTGAGGCTTACCCTCCGTCAGGCCCATGTGGATGCTCCAGTAGTTCTGCAGACACTGCAGCTCTTTCTTCATGCCCCTCTTGCAGCGGCAGTCGTACAGCGGCGAGTCCTGCAGCACCTCCAGCGCCCCCTGGCACTCCTTAGAGGCCAGCATGGCGCTGCGCTCCTTGTCCCCCCCCGACAGGCACTGGCGCATGATGCGGTAGCGGGAGCTGCACTGGCTGTTCTGGTTGCAGAGTTCAGACGCCCGGACGCAGTCCAGGGGTTCCCTCCAGCCGGGGGAGCCCAGCTCGGAGTCGCACACACACACATCTGGAGGACGGGGGGGACAGAACGGAGGCGTTAAAACGCTAATAAGGACTGAAATAATGTTTGAAATCTCCAGTTAGTACTTCAGATTTCCCAGTAACACTACTGGAGATGATTTTACAGTAGAATGCTGTAAAGTACATTACAACCACATCACCATGACAACGTTTAAAGGGAACTTTTTGTAAAATTCAGATTTTTTTTCTCAAAATATATTTTTCTTTTTTGAATACTTAGGGGATTTTTTAGGGGTTGAAATATTTCAAAGATTCGCAAAATTTTCAGATTTTTTTCCTAAAATATTTTGACTTTGACTTTTTTCCTCAAAAATCATCTAGTCGATAGTCTAAAATCATCCGTCTACTACAAAGGAAAACGGGGACAGCAGTGCTTCCAAATGTAAATGTTTTTGGGGAACTTTTTCTAAAATTCAGATTTTCTTTTACTTTTCTCTGAAAATATTTTGACTTTTTTAAAAATATTTTGACTTTTTTAAAAATATTTTGACTTTTTTAAAAATATTTTGACTTTTTTCTTAAAATATTTTGACTTTTTCTTAAAATATTTTGACTTTTTTCCTCATAAATATTCAACTTTTTCCACTCAAACTGAGCCGTCTGCGGACGACAAAGCAACGCTGCAGTGTCTCCGTTTTAGCGGTTGGGACCCGCCGCGGTAGCGTGGCCGCTTGGCATGAACGTGGAAAAAGATTTTCATTTTAAAACCAAAACGTATCAGATGAACTACTTCCTAACACGCCGGGGGTTGGTCGCTGGGACGTCCAATCAGAAGTGTCTGTTTTGTGTAAAAGGATCAAAGTTGCAGACTCAAACCGATGAATCCATTATTAATTAGCTTGATTGATTTGATAACTAATCGACTTGTCTTGGCAGCGATTATGTAAACGTCACAAAACGTATTTAAGTGCTTGTTGTTTCTGCCGCCAAATGTTTACACTTTTTGATCTTTTGTTTTAATATATAATCATATAAAAGAAGACAGCCATTGAGTAAAGAATAAAGCACTTTTTAGCCCACCAGCAACTTGTTAAACAGAAAAGTAATTAAAAATAAAAAAATAAAAATAAATTAAAAAAATTATAAAAATAAATAAAAGTAAAAAAATTTAAAAAAAAAATAAAAAAATAAATGAATAATAAATAAATAAATAAATAAATAAATAAATAAAATAAAAATAAATGAAAAATAAATAAAAATAAATAAAAATAAAATAAAATAAAATAAGGTCTGCACAATTGAGGCATACTGAACACAGTCAATCAAAATGAGTTACCGTAGCCACTGCATATCATCTGGAAATATTCTTCGAGATTTCATTTTGATTTCCTGTAATTATTAGTTTTCTCACAGTCGCCACCAGCACATTTCCCCCCACATTTGAGTTTATGTCACCCTTGACTTCTCTGTGTTGTGACTCACCATGCCAGCACGCTCTCAGGTGTTACTGCTTTTGTGCTCTTGTTGATGATGTCATGGGTTGAACCAAGTAAGGGTGGGCGGGGTTACATTAAAGGGAACTCCGGTATTTTTCGACCTGGACTGCATTTTGTGTAGGCCTGCACAATTAATCGTTATAAATTCTCTATTCACCCTGTTCACAATTTAATTATTAAATAATATGATTTGATTTTTAAAAAAATGTATTAAAATTTATTTTTAGTGTGTATAGAGCAGCATATCTCCACCAGACTCCATGTAAATAATCACTACTTTTAGCGTGTATAGAGCAGCATATCTCCACCAGACTCCATGTAAATAATCACTACTTTTAGTGTGTATAGAGCAGCATATCTCCACCACACTCCATGTAAATAATCACTACTTTTAGCCTGTATAGAGCAGCATATCTCCACCAGACTCCATGTAAATAATCACTACTTTTAGCGTGTATAGAGCAGCATATCTCCACCAGACTCCATGTAAATAATCACTACTTTTAGCGTGTGTAGAGCAGCATATCTCCACCAGACTCCATGTAAATAATCACTACTTTTAGCGTGTATAGAGCTGCATATCTCCACCAGACTCCATGTAAATAATCACTACTTTTAGCGTGTATAGAGCAGCATATCTCCACCAGACTCCATGTAAATAATCACTACTTTTAGCGTGTATAGAGCAGCATATCTCCACCAGACTCCATGTAAATAATCACTACTTTTAGCGTGTATAGAGCAGCATATCTCCACCAGACTCCATGTAAATAATCACTACTTTTAGCGTGTATAGAGCAGCATATCTCCACCAAACTCCATGTAAATAATCACTACTTTTAGCGTGTATAGAGCAGCATATCTCCACCAGACTCCATGTAAACAATCACTACTTTTAGCGTTTATAGAGCAGCATATCTCCACCAGACTCCATGTAAATAATCACTACTTTTAGTGTGTATAGAGCAGCATATCTCCACCAGACTCCATGTAAATAATCACTACTTTTAGCATGTATAGAGCAGCATATCTCTACCAGACTCCATGTAAATAATCACTACTTTTAGTGTGTATAGAGCAGCATATTTACACTAACCCGGTTACATATTCCTGTAAATGGGTGAATGGAAAATGGTTTATATTATTATTTTTGTTTCTAATTATTTTATTATATTTTAGATAGATATTTTTATTACAGAACAAAATAATTGACAAAAAGAAACACGTTAGTCATTTTAAACAACAAAAATAAGAACCACTACATGGCAGAAGGGAACTTTACGACAACATTAAACGCATCACACGTTGAATAGCAGCTTGCATCAATAGCTGATTTATTTTGTTGCCAAAATATTAAGAAAACCTTGAATAAGATGAGAAAATGGAGACTTATTATTGTTCCACGCTGTTCTATGAGACCTTTTATGAACCGTTTTCTTCTTCATATGTGACGTGGAATTTGAATCTCTTCGCTGGAGTTTTGAACCGTTGAGAGAAAGGACGTCACCTTGAACAGAGAAGCAGCCTCTGAATGTGGTTTTATTAAAGACTCGGCACCTTTACCGAACCAGGGCCGGCCCGTGGCGTCGGTCCAAATGAGTAAAGAAAAGTTAAAGATAATAACCAAGAAAAAGAAATAAATGTTGAAAAAAAGTAACAACAAGAAAATATTGAAATAAGTGAGAAACACGTCCATATTCTGCTCATCTTTAGGTTCATATATCTGTATTTAGAGGTTGTCCCAGAATAGGTTGACACCGTATTTTTGTAGTACTTTACATTGCTGCAGCTCCTCTTGTCACCCTGTGTGTTGAGCTCTCTGTTTTAGCTCCACAGTGAGGTATTGCACTGCTTTACGATCTTTGTTGGGAGTCGCACATGCTCAGTAGCTAGGTACGGACTACTAGCCAGTCAGAAGCAGAGTATGAGGGCCCTGACAGTACCTAGGTAAGGACTACTAGCCAGTCAGAAGCAGAGTATCACCGTTTACTAGTGTGTTAGTTAGCAGTAATTAGCCTGTGTCTATGTTAATGTTAACTAGCATGTTAGTTAGCAGTAATTAGCCTGTGTCTATGTTAATGTTAACTAGCATGTTAGTTAGCAGTAATTAGCCTGTGTCTATGTTAATGTTAACTAGCATGTTAGTTAGCAGTAATTAGCCTGTGTCTATGTTAATGTTAACTAGCATGTTAGTTAGCAGGAATTAGCCTGTGTCTATGTTAATGTTAACTAGCATGTTAGTTAGCAGTAATTAGCCTGTGTCTATGTTAATGTTAACTAGCATGTTAGTTAGCAGTAATTAGCCTGTGTCTATGTTAATGTTAACTAGCATGTTAGCTAGCAGTAATTAGCCTGTGTCTATGTTAATGTTAACTAGCATGTTAGTTAGCAGTAATTAGCCTGTGTCTATGTTAATGTTAACTAGCATGTTAGTTAGCAGTAATTAGCCTGTGTCTATGTTAATGTTAACTAGCATGTTAGCTAGCAGTAATTAGCCTGTGTCTATGTTAATGTTAACTAGCATGTTAGCTAGCAGTAATTAGCCTGTGTCTATGTCTACTTTGGGGACTTTGGGCTTTTTCACTTTGTAAACTTATAACTTGCACAAAAAAGATATGTAACACAATAAAGAAAAGGGAAAAAGTCAAACAGCATAATGTGAGCCCTTAAAAAAGTTTTCAGAATGAAACATTGATAAAAGTGACAATAATTTCGTGGAGAAGTGACAAAAAAATCACAAAAACGTCCAAATAAACCGTCAATGTTGAAAACATCTACATCATTTACATCATTTACATCATTTACATCATTTACATCATTTACATCATTTACATCATTAACATCAACGTGTAAAAGCCTATGACAAAAAACCTAAAAAACGTTTTAGAAAAGCAACTAAAACACAGAGAAAAATGACCAAAAAAAGGATGTTGGGGGAAAAAATCGACATTTAAAAAATAAAAATACATCGAGAAAAAAAAGAAATGTTGAAAAATGTCAGAAAAAAACGACAGAAATGTTGAAAACGACAAAAAGGCACAAAAATGTCGACCTCCCTGGGTCTGCGTCACGAGGCTTTAATGTGACTCGTGCACCTTTACCAAGATAATAAAAGGGTGGGGGGGCTATGGATAAGTGAGAGGGGGTTGTGGGGGTACTCGGGGTTTAGCCTACTCACCCAGCACAAACACCAAAGTGATGATCAGGATCATTTCGCGTCCGGTAGTAATCCACAAATCAAAGAGAACAGACTCGGTCTCCCGCGCTGCCCGGTCCGGTTCACCCTGTTTCTTCTCCGGTGTCTCTCACTCTCTCTCTCGTTCCCTTCGTACGCAGGGAACCCATAAAGCTCTCGCCGACATGGTGGAGTGAGCAAAGACTCCTGGAGACGGTACCGACCGGGCAGCCTGGACCCCTGGAGACGGTACTACCGGGGAAAAGACTCCTGGAGACGGTACTACCGGGGAAAAGACTCCTGGAGACGGTACTACCGGGAAAAGCCCCTGGAGACGGTACTACGGGGAAAAGACTCCTGGAGACGGTACTACCGGGGAATAGACTCCTGGAGAAGGTACTACCGGGGAATAGACTCCTGGAGAAGGTACTACCGGCGAAAAGACCCCTGGAGAAGGTAGCCCACTATCGGGGAAAAGACCCCTGGATTCGGTACTGCCGGGAAAAGACCCCTGGATACGGTACTGCCGGGAAAAGACCCCTGGAGACGGTAGGCTACTGTCTGAGAAAAGACCCCTGGAGACGGTACTGCCGGGGAAAAGACCCCTGGAACCGGTGCTACCGATCGGGCAGCCTGGACCCCCTTCTGGATACGGTGTTACCGACCGGGCAGCCTAGACCCCCCTCTGGATACGGTGTTACCGACCGGGCAGCCCCTTGCTCCGCACACACGGAGAAGTATTCACGGAGTCCGCGGAGAGGACAACATAATCCGCTGAAGCAGAGTGTTCCGGAGTATCCACGGTTTTATCCGGAGGAACAGCCGCTTCCCTCGGTGTAGTTCGGCTCCTCCGTGCACGTTGAGCGTTAAAACATCCAGGCGCTCCCGTCCGTTAACGGTACTCCAACTTTCCCCGGAGGTTGGTACTCAGAAACGGAGACGGACGTGAGATCAGACCGCGCCGCTCCCGCTCTCCTCTTCTCCCTGGCTGCACATTAAATATGAATATTATTGATAATATTGATAACAGTATGACCGCGTGCGCAAGGTAATCGATGGACTGCGCTCCGGAGCAGCCTGCTGCGTAAATGGCGCGCGTGTCCTCCCGGTAAACGTCGCTCTCTCATCCACTCCGCTCCGCTCGCGTCTCCTTCTGCAAACTCAGAGCAGCGGACAGAGGAAAACCGAGAACCCCCCCCCACACACACACACACACACACACACACACACACACACACACACACTCTCCCCTCCTACCTTGAACACACACACGCACAAACACACACACACACACACACACACTCTCTCTCCCCTCCTACCTTACACACAAACACACACACGCGCACACATGCGCGCGCACACATACATACACACACACAAACACACACACACA
Source organism: Percina caprodes (assembly GCA_013375575.1). Lineage (NCBI taxonomy): Eukaryota > Metazoa > Chordata > Actinopteri > Perciformes > Percidae > Percina > Percina caprodes. Next base: position 46,360 of record JABXJD010000474.1, on the reverse strand, counting down.
CACACACCCATAAATACACACAAACAAAAACACATACAAACACACAGAAACACAAACACACACACACACACACACAAACACACAAACACACACACACACACACACAATGCTCTTCAACCTTTTTAATCTAAATTTAAGAGCTTCTGCATTTGTTTCAACTTATAATTTGTTGTTTTATATTTCAGGTCTGATTTATTTCATGTTCATATTCCATAAAAGCAAAATGTTTTATATTTTCTAAATTTAAATGTTTGCATGTTTTAGGCATTGTGGATTTTACAGAAGTCTCACAAATCATTTCATACAAAATAAATATAGGCGTATATGGTTGAAAAGGGTTTCAGGTTGGGGAATTGAACCCGCTAAAATAGATTTAGTCATTAGATTTATTTTTTTTTCCTAAACAAATGGAGCTACAGCATGCAGCTGTACGCTACGCAATGTTACGCTACGCAATGTTACGCCATGCAATGCTACGCAATGTTACACTAGTCAATGCTACGCTACGCATTGTTACGCTACACAATTTTACGCTATGCACTGTTGTGTCACACAATGCTACGCTACGCTAGGTTATGCTATGTCACCCTATGTTACCACAAGTTACGCTACATTACCCTAAGTTACCTATGTTACATTACAATGGGACAGGGTTACGTTAGGTTACGCTACGTTACCCTAGGTTACGCTATGTTACCCTAAGGTTACGCTATGTTACCTTAGGTTAAACTATATTACATTACGGCAGGACAGAGTTAAATTAGGTTACGCTACGTTATAATATGGAGGGACAGGGTTATGTTACACTAAGTTACTCTACGCTATGGTATGTCACCCTAGGTTACGCTGTTACCCTAGGTTACAGCACGCTACATTACGGCAGGACAGAGTTACGTAAGGTTATGCTAGGTTACGCTATGTTACCCTAAGTTACGCTCTCTAATATTAAGGAGGGACAGGGTTACATTATGCTAGGTTACGCTATGTTACCCTAGGTCACGCTACATTACACTAGGTTACACTAGGTTACATTATGGTGGGACAGGGTTATGTTACGCTAGGTTACGCTATGTTACCCTAGGTTGCGCTATGTTACCCTAGGTTACGCTATGTTACACTAGGTTACGCTATGTTACCCTAGGTTACGCTATGTTACCCTAGGTTACACTATGTTACCCTAAGTTACACTATGTTACATTACGGCGGGACATGGTTACGTTACCCTAGGTTACGTTACGTTACCTTAGGTTACGCTACGTTACCCTAGGTTACACTATGTTACACTATGTTACACTATGTGACATTACGGCATGACAGGGTTATGTTACCCTAGGTTATGCTACGTAACCCTAGGTTACAC
>JABXJD010000474.1:0-40000 GCA_013375575.1 Percina caprodes | reverse complement strand
TAAATATCAATAATTTATGTTTAAAACGTCAACCATAGACTATATACACTCACCGGCCACTTTATTAGGTACACCTGTCCAACTGCTCGTTAACACTTAATTTCTAAGCAGCCAATCACATGGCGGCAACTCAGTGCATTTAGGCATGTAGACATGGTCAAGAGAATCTCCTGCAGTTCAAACCGAGCATCAGTATGGGGAAGAAAGGTGATTTGAGTGACTTTGAACGTGGCATGATTGTTGGTGCCAGAAGGGCTGGTCTGAGTATTTCAGAAACTGCTAAACTACTGGGATTTTCACGCACAACCATCTCTAGGGTTTACAGAGAATGGTCCGAAAAGAAAAACATCCAGTGAGCGGCAGTTCTGTGGGCGGAAATGCCTTGTTGATGCCAGAGGTCAGAGGAGAATGGCCAGACTGGTTCGAGCTGATAGAAGGGCAACAGTGACTCAAATAACCACCCGTTACAACCAAGGTGGGCAGAAGAGCATCTCTGAACGCACAGTACGTCGAACTTTGAGGCAGATGGGCTACAGCAGCAGAAGACCACATCGGGTGCCACTCCTTTCAGCTAAGAACAGGAAACTGAGACTACAATTTGCACAAGCTCATCGAAATTGGACAATAGAAGATTGGAAAAACGTTGCCTGGTCTGATGAGTCTCGATTTCTGCTGCGACAGTCGGATGGTAGGGTCAGAATTTGGCGTCTACAACATGAAAGCATGGATCCATCCTGCCTTGTATCAACGGTTCAGGCTGGTGGTGGTGGTGTCATGGTGTGGGGAATATTTTCTTGGCACTCTTTGGGCCCCTTGGTACCAATTGAGCATCGTTGCAACGCCACAGCCTACCTGAGTATTGTTGCTGACCATGTCCATCCCTTTATGACCATAATGTACCCAACTTCTGATGGCTACTTTCAGCAGGATAATGCGCCATGTCATAAAGCTGGAATCATCACAGACTGGTTTCTTGAACATGACAATGAGTTCGCTGTACTCAAATGGCCTCCACAGTCACCAGATCTCAATCCAATAGAGCATCTTTGGGATGTGGTGGAACGGGAGATTCGCATCATGGATGTGCAGCCGACAAATCTGCGGCAACTGTGTGATGCCATCATGTCAATATGGACCAAACTCCCTGAGGAATGCTTCCAGCACCTTGTTGAATCTATGCCACGAAGAATTGAGGCAGTTCTGAAGGCAAAAGGGGGTCCAACCCGTTACTAGCATGGGGTACCTAATAAAGTGGCCGGTGAGTGTAATTTAAACATTTTGTTCAAATGAAGACCTTAAAAAAGGTTATGAAGAAAAAAATACAAAAACAAAAAATTTCAAATGATTGTAAATTATTCAATTAATGATTTCCATGTTCAAAAAAGAGGAGGAAGAAGTTATGATTGTATATAAAACTGTTTAATTCTTCAATTATTTATTCACACACACCGTGAACACATATTTTAATTGGCAATTGTGTTGGAGTCTGGTGGAGATATGCTGCTCTATACATGCTAAAAGTAGTGATTATTTACATGGAGTCTGGTGGAGATATGCTGCTCTATACACACTAAAAGTAGTGATTATTTACATGGAGTCTGGTGGAGATATGCTGCTCTATACACACTAAAAGTAGTGATTATTTACATGGAGTCTGGTGGAGATATGCTGCTCTATACACGCTAAAAGTAGTGATTATTTACATGGAGTCTGGTGGAGATATGCTGCTCTATACACGCTAAAAGTAGTGATTATTTACATGGAGTCTGGTGGAGATATGCTGCTCTATACACGCTAAAAGTAGTGATTATTTACATGGAGTCTGGTGGAGATATGCTGCTCTATACACGCTAAAAGTAGTGATTATTTACATGGAGTCTGGTGGAGATATGCTGCTCTATACACACTAAAAGTAGTGATTATTTACATGGAGTCTGGTGGAGATATGCTGCTCTATACACACTAAAGGAAGTGATTATTTACATGGAGTCTGGTGGAGATATGCTGCTCTATACACGCTAAAAGTAGTGATTATTTACATGGAGTCTGGTGGAGATATGCTGCTCTATACACACTAAAAGTAGTGATTATTTACATGGAGTCTGGTGGAGATATGCTGCTCTATACACACTAAAAGTAGTGATTATTAACATGGAGTCTGGTGGAGATATGCTGCTCTATACACGCTAAAAGTAGTGATTATTTACATGGAGTCTGGTGGGTTTGGTGATGGGGATTTCAAGGATGTTTCATGTTAAACTAAAAGGATCTTACTCTTTAACTAAAAGGTCTATCTCTGCAGGGATCCATCCCATAATGTTGTCAGACACTGTCCTGTAGGGTTACATTACAGCCCGGTTCACAGCTGCCAGTTGCAGCTTTCTCAGTCAATATCTAACAAGTTCACTCTGTCTGGAAAGATAAGAACCGAGTCTTTTGTCAAACGGTTTGCAGCGTTTAGCAGCAACCACTCTGACGAAGCAGCACAGATGTGTAGGTGTTCACTCTGCAGCAGCAGCTTGGTGTCGGTTGCACGGGACTTATTACGTCAGCGTTATTTAAGTACATGATGTTTCTGGCTGGAATCACACTGATGCTTCTTTAACCAGCTGGAGGCACTTTGCTGCTACAGAGACAGACTCTCCATCCATCTGATTACAAAGGAATTAACCCTTGTGTTGTCTTCCCGGCAAAATTGAAAATCAACACTTTTGTTGAGGCTTTTTTATCGATGTTTTTAACTTTTTTTTCACGTTTTTGTCCCTTTTTCATGAAGACAACATGAAGACAACATGAGGACAACATGAAGACAACATGAAGACAACATGAAGACAACATGAGGGCAACAACTCTTGCAGATTAGTGCCCCCTCATGCCCTCCCCCGCACGCTTAATCAAATCTGGTTGGAGTTATGACCGAAATTAAATCATCAAGATAAATCAAATGAATGCACAACTCATGCTGCTTCTGACCAAACATGACGTCTCGTTCAATGTTTCCTCCTCACGGAGATGTTGTTCTTCGCTTCCGGCCCAGAAAACACATGAAAATTAGCCTAATGGCTGTGAAATCTACAGTTATTTCATATATATATATATATATATATATATATATATATATATATATATATATATATATATATATATATATATATATATATATATATATATATATATACACACACACACACACATACATATACACATATTAGACGCAACTAACATTTTTATCCTAAATGTCCTCATGTTTCCTCTGTGGATGGTAGTGTGTGTGTGTGTGTGTGTGTGTGTGTGTGTGTGTGTGTGTGTGTGTGTGTTACTCAGAGGTCACTGAAGGTCATCCGCGCTGATGGAATCAATGCCTTTAGGTGGTTTGAACACCGGTGCCGATGAGAATTGATCGGCTCATCATTCCTCCACCGGCTGCAGGGAGCTTGCAGCTAAAGCGTTGTTGTTCCACACAATATATACTACACACACACACACACACACACACACACACACACACACACACACACACACACACACACACACACACACACACACACACCTGTGAGGCGGTATCAGTGTGAGTTGTATTCGTCAGGTTACAAAGCTGCGAGCTGTAATTGGGGATTTTCTGCCCCCCCCCGCCCCCCCGCCCCCCCGCCCCCCCCCGCTGACAGTGATTACATTTAATTTAATTTCTCTCTCCTCCACGGGGACGTTCAGATAACATTAATTACTTTTCTCTTTCAACTTCTCTACCACAACCGTTGTGTTCCTGCGGCTTTTTATGCAAAGGGATGCGCGTCTGTCTGTCTGTCTGTCACACACACACACACACACACACACACACACACACACACACACACACACACACACACACACACACACACACTCTCAGGACATAGTTGACAGAGGGGAGGGGGACACTTACTGGAAGAGAATAAAGAGCAGAGACACCTCACTGTCCTTAACTTCTCTCAGGCTTTTATTTTGGCGAGTCAACGTTAGCCTGCAGCTAACCGCTTTGAACTGTGGGTAATTCCCTCTGGTGAAGTCTGCATCGATGCAGACTCACGGAGAGGGCTCGGTGGGATCAGCCAATGGGACGAGCCGGAGACCTCAGGGACTACGAGAGAACGTCTCCAGCAGCGTTGCTGTGAAAGCTAAAGGAAACAACTGGAGATTTCACAGATATTTAGAGAATTTAATAGAATTTAATATTTAGATTTTTTTTTTTAATTAACCCTCATCAGGTCGTCAAAGTGACCCATTTCACATTTTTCCCAAAAAAAATGGTCCCAGTTCCATGTTTTCTACCTGAAATCAGCACCTTACCTTATTTCCTGTGATTAACATGTATTCCTGACTCAGAACATTATTCTGGATATGACACTTATGTTGTTTCCATAGTGATTTTTAACATGAATTATAACCTGATGATAAAAACGAACCCCACTTCCATCTTTAACTGTGTTCTACCGGTGGTCAGACACCGCCTACCAAGAGCCTGGGCCTGGGTCTGGGTCTGTCCGAGGTTTCTGCCTAAAAGGGAGTTTTTCCTCCCCACTGTCCCACTGTTGCTTGCTCTGGAGGGAACTACTAGAACTGTTGGGTCCTTGTAGATTATGGAGTGTGGTCTAGACCTGCTCTATCTGGTTTAGACCTGCTCTATCTGGTTTAGACCTGCTCTATCTGGTTTAGACCTGCTCTATCTGTAAAGTGTCTCGAGATAACTCTTGTTATGAATTGATATATATATTCCTTTATTCACAGACTCAAGTTCCAGATAAAAAGTACACTCAACAGGTACAGACCAAACACATACATACAACAAATACACATAGACAAACTGACTACAATATAAAAAATATCACAAACGAAACACACATATATACAAACATATATACAAACCTACAGATTACAAGCCCAATAATTAAAACAGGTACAGTTGCGTGTTCCAGTGATTCCAGAGTTTTGACGAATATCTCAAATCACTAAGTGCAGGATTGGTTATAGCATTTAAAATTGTATTATTTGACTCTGTTAATCGCCATATAAATCTGTACATAAACTTCCTCAGCACAGCTATATGTACTATAAATAAAATGTAATATTGTTCTAGTAGAGACTGATTAATTCCCTGAACATAGATGTTATCTCAGCTGCTGGAAATGGAGATAAAGACAATATTTGTTAATAGATTATGAATGAAAATAGTATTTCAGAATTGTTTTTAAAACCCCAAATAAGTCCCGGGGGAGACGAGAGGGTCCAGACAGTGAAGGCAACACGAGGGTTGAACTCAACAACACGGTAACTGACCCGTCAGGCTTCCCTGAAGAACACGTATTGTTTTTCTTTTAATCTTTTTTCTTGTGTTTCTTTGTTGTTTTTGGGGATTTATTCACCTTTCTGTCAGCATGAGTGTGTTGTAGAATCACGCGAGGCCTGCAGACGCGACTGCAAACCTGCAGACGCGACTGCAAACCTGCAGACGCGACTGCAAACCTGCAGAAAACATCTCTACGCTAAAAGATGATGAATGTCGCTGTCTCTCCAAACCGATGGTGGAAACAGAAGCGTGAATCGGAGGTTTTATGACCTGAGAGAACAAAACGACTGTTTCCATGTAACTGCGACAGAAGAGATTTGACTCGAGTCAACATAAGGATGTTTTTTATGTTAATGTGCACATGCAGCTGTAACCCTGAGGTACAACATCAGGCTGGTTTGGTTCAGAAATTAAAAAATTAAATTAAACAGGGGCAAATAAATTATTTCCTTTCATTATAGCATTTGGAGGAAATCCATTGGTAAAAGAACTGTAAAAAAGAGAGAAAAATGTCAAGAAACGTGACAAAAATGTCAAGATGTCGAAAAAAAAGTGACAAAACTGTCGAAAAAATTTGAAAATATGTCGAAAAAATTGTTTTTACCTTTTTGACATTTGTTACTTTATTTGACATTTGTTCGTATTTTAGTCACTTTTCTCGACTTTTTTCTCTTTTTTTAAAGTTCTTTTACCAATTATTTTTTCTCCAAATGCTTTAAAATTATCAAAAACACCCAAATTCAACGAAAGCAGTGAGCTGATGATTAATGTAACAAATGGGAACCGTCCTCGTTACTTTGGGACAATTAGTGAGAAAGAAACCCAGATTTCTGATTTAGAAACATCTTGTTAACAGTTAAGGGGTCAGAGTAGACCCGAAGACCCCGGGGGTCTGGAGACCTGGTGTGTTTCAGACCGACGGTGCAGCCTCGGGGTTTCCACGAGGCCTCGCCACGGCGCCGACCCATCACTCGCCCCCAGCCGCACGCCTTAAAGGGTAACTACCCTTCTTACCCCGTGTGTCCGTGTGCTAGTGAATGACGGGAACTAGAATCTTTGGAATGGGTCCAGTGTTGAGCTGCGATATGACCCTCAAGGGCAAATGTGCATCGTCAATTATGTCCAATAAAAGTTGTGTTGTTGCCTCTGACAGACTCAGATTATTATATAAGTGTCTGACAACATTATGGGATGGATCCCTGCAGAGAGACGACATTATGGGATGGATCCCTACAGAGAGACGACATTATGGGATGGATCCCTACAGAGAGAGACATTATGGGATGGATCCCTGCAGAGAGACGACATTATGGGATGGATCCCTGCAGAGAGAGACGACATTATGGGATGGATCCCTACAGAGAGAGACGACATTATGGGATGGATCCCTACAGAGAGACAACATTATGGGATGTATCCCTACAGAGAGAGACGACATTATGGGATGGATCCCTACAGAGAGAGACGACATTATGGGATGGATCCCTACAGAGAGAGACGACATTATGGGATGGATCCCTACAGAGAGAGACAACATTATGGGATGGATCCCTGCAGAGAGAGACAACATTATGGGATGGATCTCTACAGAGAGAGACAACATTATGGGATGGATCTCTACAGAGAGAGACATTATGGGATGGATCCCTACAGAGAGACAACATTATGGGATGGATCCCTGCAGAGAGACACATTATGGGATGGATCCCTACAGAGAGAGACATTATGGGATGGATCCCTACAGAGAGACAACATTATGGGATGGATCCCTACAGAGAGACAACATTATGGGATGGATCCCTACAGAGAGACAACATTATGGGATGGATCCCTGCAGAGATAGACTACATTATGGGATGGATCCCTACAGAGAGAGACGACATTATGGGATGGATCCCTGCAGAGAGAGACTACATTATGGGATGGATCCCTGCAGAGATAGACATTATGGGATGGATCCCTACAGAGAGCCAACATTATGGGATGGATCCCTGCAGAGATAGACAACATTATGGGATGGATCCCTGCAGAGAGAGACGACATTATGGGATGGATCCCTGCAGAGATAGACGACATTATGGGATGGATCCCTACAGAGAGACAACATTATGGGATGGATCCCTACAGAGAGACAACATTATGGGATGGATCCCTACAGAGATAGACTACATTATGGGATGGATCCCTGCAGAGAGAGACATTATGGGATGGATCCCTACAGAGATAGACTACATTATGGGATGGATCCCTGCAGAGATAGACATTATGGGATGGATCCCTACAGAGATAGACTACATTATGGGACGGATCCCTGCAGAGAGAGACAACATTATGGGATGGATCCCTGCAGAGAGAGACGACATTATGGGATGGATCCCTACAGAGAGACAACATTATGGGATGGATCCCTGCAGAGATAGACTACATTATGGGATGGATCCCTACAGAGAGCCAACATTATGGGATGGATCCCTACAGAGAGAGACAACATTATGGGATGGATCCCTACAGAGAGACAACATTATGGGATGGATCCCTACAGAGAGACACAACATTATGGGATGGATCCCTGCAGAGAGACACATTATGGGATGGATCCCTGCAGAGAGAGACTACATTATGGGATGGATCCCTACAGAGAGAGACGACATTATGGGATGGATCCCTACAGAGAGACAACATTATGGGATGGATCCCTGCAGAGAGACACATTATGGGATGGATCCCTACAGAGAGACAACATTATGGGATGGATCCCTGCAGAGAGACAACATTATGGGATGGATCCCTACAGAGAGACAACATTATGGGATGGATCCCTACAGAGAGAGACGACATTATGGGATGGATTCCTGCAGAGAGAGACATTATGGGATGGATCCCTGCAGAGAGAGACTACATTATGGGATGGATCCCTGCAGAGATAGACTACATTATGGGATGGATCCCTACAGAGAGCCAACATTATGGGATGGATCCCTACAGAGAGAGACAACATTATGGGATGGATCCCTACAGAGAGACAACATTATGGGATGGATCCCTGCAGAGATAGACTACATTATGGGATGGATCCCTGCAGAGAGAGACTACATTATGGGATGGATCCCTGCAGAGAGAGACATTATGGGATGGATCCCTACAGAGAGCCACATTATTGGATGGATCCCTACAGAGAGACAACATTATGGGATGGATCCCTGCAGAGATAGACAACATTATGGGATGGATCCCTGCAGAGATAGACGACATTATGGGATGGATCCCTACAGAGAGACAACATTATGGGATGGATCCCTGCAGAGATAGACTACATTATGGGATGGATCCCTGCAGAGAGAGACATTATGGGATGGATCCCTACAGAGATAGACTACATTATGGGATGGATCCCTGCAGAGATAGACATTATGGGATGGATCCCTGCAGAGAGAGACAACATTATGGGATGGATCCCTGCAGAGAGACAACATTATGGGATGGATCCCTGCAGAGAGACGACATTATGGGATGGATCCCTGCAGAGAGACACATTATGGGATGGATCCCTACAGATAGACAACATTATGGGATGGATCCCTGCAGAGAGACACATTATGGGATGGATCCCTGCAGAGAGACGACATTATGGGATGTTGCTTTAAAGGGAAGACACAAAATGGCTTTTCATGGTCTTATTGTGTTCCTGTTGACTTTGAATGAAGTGGATTTCACAAAAATTAAATTAAATTAAATTCAGAAAGTCTCTTGTCTCCTCGTCCGTCCACTTCCATCTGTCTTTGTTGCCCCCCACCCCCATGTGTGGAGACAGAGAGGTAATACTGGGGAGAAATGAACTACAACTTCTTCGTTTTGTGGTGCCTCACCCCCCCCCCCCGCCCCCCATGTGTGCAGCCAGAGAGGTAATACTGGGGAGAAATGAACTACAACTTCGTCTTCGTTTTGTGGTACATCCCCCCCCCCCATGTGTGCAGCCAGAGAGGTAATACTGGGGAGAAATGAACTACAACTTCTTCTTTGTTTTGTGGTGCTAAAGGAAGAACTGGAGATTTCAGACTTTATTGACAGTGTGCCTGTGATTATCTCCTCTCGGCTGATGATTGGTATCTGAACGCTGGATGTTGCTGGACGCTTATAGCGGCATCATCTACCCCGCGCCCTGTGTTTAGACCCTGTGGGAGCTGCTCTCTGGTATTCAGCAGCTTGGCGGGTGGGAAGACAGCCGCTGTCATTTCAGCTCGGTCACACTGGCGGTGTGTGACGCTCGAGAGGCACTGACCGCACAGACACCCTCGCAGCAGACAGAATATTAGATCCACGGGTAATGTGTGTGTGCACGGAAACGTAGAGTGACTTTCTGATTGGTGTGTGTGTGTGTGTGTGTGTGTGTGTGTGTGTGTGTGTGTGTGTGTGTGTAGAGAAGACAGCAGATTCAGTGTTTGATGTGCTGCAAGCTTTGAGAAAACAGCACGAGGCAGAAAGGCATGCAGCGTGTGTGTATGTGTGTTTGTGTGTGTGTGTGTGTGTTCTCGTTTAACTACATTCGTGGGGTCCAATAACTGGGAATACAGTATACTTGTGGGGTCCAGATAGCTTTGTGGGGATTTAAAGGGCTGTTTGAGGGTTAAGACTTGGTTCGAGGACTAGGGTTAGAATGAGGTTATGGTTAGGGTTAGGGTAAGGGTTAATGTTAGGCATTTAGTTGTTATGGTTACGGTATGGTTATGGTTAGGCATTTAGTTGTGATGGTTAAGGTAAGAGGCCAGGGAATGCATTATGTCAATGACTAGTCCCCATAAAGATAATGAGACGCACTGTATGTGTGTGTGTGTGTGTGTGTGTGTGTGTTCACGCATACTCTTTACACATATTACACTTTCACTTGGACGCTTTAGGACTCAACAGCCGTCCTGTATCAGCCTGTGACATTTTGAACTGATATATATATATATATATATATATATATATATATATATATATATATATCGTGTCTTTGTCATGCAGCGTTGAAAATGAGGAATCACCGTCGATTAAATCACTTACATAAGTCTTAAAATGAATAAAGATTTCAAAAAGTTTGGTGCCAATTTCCTTTTCTTTGTGGAATGTAGCGGATGTGGCTTTTATCCATGTTTACACACACACACACACACACACACACACGCACGCACGCACGCACGCACGCACGCACACACACGCACGCACACGCACACACGCACACACACGCACACCAGTGTTGTATGAGAGCAGATGTCTTTGTTGGGCTGATAAGTGGTGTGTGAGCTCCAGAGAGCTGCTGCAGGCTGTTTGTCTGTGTGTGTGTGTGTGTGTGTGTGTGTGTGTGTGTGTGTGTGTGTGTGTGTGTGTGTGTGTGTGTGTGTGTGTGTGTGTTGACATGTCAGTGTAGTGATTGACATGAAACAGAGATTACCTATTAGTCGACTCACTGCTCTCTCTCCTCATTAGACTGTTGCTGCTCTGCTGAACGTCTCCCAGGCTCCGTGCACACTATTATGTTTTCATTAAAATATGAATATCTGTTGCTACGTCAGCGGCTGGCGTCGGGCTACTCATCAGACAATCAGAGGAACACCTGAGGGCGTTAACGAGGGACAGGTGAAGCAGATCAGGGCAGGAAGACACCTTAAAGGTGCCCTGCCACACTGAAGAAGTTGACGCCTTTTTATCAACGTTTTTAACTTAATATTATGTTTTTTGTTTCTTTTTTCAACACTTTTGACGCTTGCAAATTTGGTTATCCCTTTTTTTTACGTTTAACACTACGTAACACTAATTTATTGACTTTAGTTTTACAGTTATTTTGGGAATTTATGGTCAATAAACCTCATTTATTGGAAATTATACCTAATGTTTGAGGCAAAATGAGGACAAAATGAGGACAAAATGAGGACAAAATGAGGACAAAATGAGGACAACATGGGGACAACATGAGGACAACATGAAGACAACATGAGGACAACATGAGGGCAACATGGGGACAACATGAGGACAACATGAAGACAACATGAGGACAACATGAGGGCAACATGGGGACAACATGAGGACAACATGAAGACAACATGAGGACAACATGAGGGCAACATGAGGACAATATGAGGACAACATGGGGACAACATGAAGACAACATGAGGGTGACATGAGGACAACATGAGGACAACATGAGGGCAACATGAAGACAACATGAGGACAACATGAGGACAACATGAGGACAACATGAAGACAACATGGGGACAACATGAAGACAACATGAGGACAACATGAGGACTATGAACATGAAGACAACATGAGGACTATGACCCTGAAGACAACATGAGGACAACATGAGGACAACATGAGGGCAACATGAAGACAACATGAAGACAACATGAGGACAACATGAGGACAACATGAGGACAACATGAGGACTATGAACATGAGGACAACATGAGGACAACATGAGGACAACATGAAGACGACATGAGGGCAACATGAGGGAAACATGAAGACAACATGAGGACTATGACCCTGAAGACAACATGAGGACAACATGAGGACAACATGAGGACTATGACCCTGTAGATGAGCAGATTTTGGGTCCTTTAATGTTGGATGTCATGGACGTGTGTCTACCCGCGGCCGTGTCTTTGCAGCCATTTCGTCACCAGTCTGGATGCTTCCATACTTCTTTAAAATAAGTAGAAGACACCACAGTGGTGAAAGTCTGTCCCCACTCGCCTGCTGCTATTTACCCCCCCCTCCCCCCCCCAACGGCGTGCCCTGAAGGCAGCGCCTGCCGCGGAGGACTCACTCGTCCGTGCTGTAGTTGCCTGAATGATGGACGTAACACTGGCTCAGACTCTGAGATCGTGTTTGAATGCTTTGTCTTCGCTCTCTCTTCAGCTGAAGTGTGTGTCTGTAATTACGTTGTGCGTCTGTGAATGTCAGCTGCTGTCTGCGCTGGAGTCGGATCAGTCTGGCATCTTTAAAAGCTCTGCCTGACAAGTAAATAGCACGAAAATTGCCTCAGAAGACATTTGTTTTTGGCTTCTGTTTTGATTCCTGCAGAAATTACCTTCCTTTTAGGAAATGGCAGACAGCGAGCCGCTGGAGGAGTCCGCCTCGTGAGGCGACCCTCGTTAAAACCCGGGGACGCTTCCACTCGCCGGCTTTATCTTTGGCATAATGTCAGCCATTTCATTTCTCCTCTGCACGCACAGATAACCGGACTGATGATGTTTACACGTCCTCAGGCCTTCCATGCAGAAAAATATTGATTTTATGTTCCATCTCCGCATTGTTAGAGCTGTTCCTTCTGTCTGAGGATGTTAATCTGCTCAGTCATGTCCACTCATTTCTGTCCCTGACACCGAGATTAAAACCGTCTCGTAGACCTTGCTGCAGTCGGAGACGCTTTCTCTCGAGGAATTGACAGTTCATAGCAGCTCGTTAACACACTTAACCCTCCTGTTATCCATTTTCAACACCTTTCTATACCAGAAATTTGTTTCTTTCTACCAAAATGTCAAAAGATAACGTGGATGGTTCCATGATTCCAGATAAAGGAAGTGATCAGTTCCCTTCATTGAGTTTGGGGCTTTTATTCACTTTCATAGCTTTTGAAGAAGAAAATTTGGCTAAAATGTCGGAAAAAGCTTTAAAAGTGTGTGTGTGGGGGGGACAAAGAAAACTTCAAATAAAACGCAAGATATCAACAAAACATGGCAAAAGGTGACAAAAAAATTGTAAAAAAGGCAACATAAATGTCATAAATGCTAAAAAAAACTTTGGGAAAAATAACAAACAAATTGTAAAAAGGCGACAATCGACAAAAACATCAGAAAAATGTCAAAAACTTGTAAAAGGCGACATAAATGTCGTAAAAGCTTAAAAAACGTTGGAAAAAATGACAAAATAACAAGGAAGAAGGTGACAATCGACAAAAACATCAGAAAAAATGAGTTGAAAAAGATGACCAAAACGTTGTTTTTTTTATATTTCACCCATAAAAACTAAAAGTTGCATGGTCGAGGGTTAAGGCTAAGTTTTGAACACTGAGTCCGAAATTTGTGTCTTTTCTTATCTGTCGTCCTAAAGACTCGTCATGCACCGACGTGAAGCTTCCACGCTGAGTCTGATGTAAACTATACAAGATGGCGTCTGCAGTGAGGAGGATTTTGTGGTCCTCTCTCTTCTTAAAAAGAGACCAAGAAAAGGCCAATATTGGTCCATGCAACCCTCCGATTGGCCAGAGTTTCAACTGAAAGTTAACTCCAGGGTGTCAGCAGCTCACTTTGATGCGTTCTCAAAACAAAACGTGTGACGGACGACAGTTTCCGAGCAGCGTGGAAACGCTGCGTGAGGTCGTTTTCATGTGTTAACGTGCGGAAATGTGGGCGAGGGCCTTTAGATTCAGGTAGAAGTCTGAAAACAAGCGTGAAAACGGTGCTTTGCTGTTCCTGTAACATTAACATCAGCCATCACATGCAGAACCAGCAGGAAGTGAAGAAAGGAGCGACGCTCCCAGAATGCATTGCCCGTCTGCTTACGTAGACAACAAACAGGAAGTTGCCTGTGGACACGTAGCTTTACGCTGCTGATGTTTCAGAGCCATGGTCGGGGCCGTGGACTTTGACTATATATATATATATATATATATATATATATATATATATATATATATACTGTAGTATGGACACACCGTCTCATTCAAGCCTGCGGGGGTGTTTGGGGTCATTGTCCTGTTGAAAAATAAATGATGGTCCAACTAAACGCAAACCGGATGGGATGGCATGCCGCTGCAGGAGGCTGTGGTAGCCATGCTGGTTCAGGAGGCTGTGGTAGCCATGCTGGTTCAGGATGCTGTGGTAGCCATGCTGGTTCAGGATGCTGTGGTAGCCATGCTGGTTCAGGATGCTGTGGTAGCCATGCTGGTTCAGGATGCTGTGGTAGCCATGCTGGTTCAGGATGTTGTGGTAGCCATGCTGGTTCAGGAGGCTGTGGTAGCCATGCTGGTTCAGGATGCTGTGGGAGCCATGCTGGTTCAGGATGCTGTGGTAGCCATGCTGGTTCAGGATGCTGTGGTAGCCATGCTGGTTCAGGATGCTGTGGTAGCCATGATGGTTCAGGATGCTGTGGTAGCCATGCTGGTTCAGGAGGCTGTGGTAGCCATGCTGGTTCAGGAGGCTGTGGTAGCCATGCTGGTTCAGGAGGCTGTGGTAGCCATGCTGGTTCAGGATGCTGTGGTAGCCATGCTGGTTCAGGATGCTGTGGTAGCCATGCTGGTTCAGGATGCTGTGGTAGCCATGCTGGTTCAGGATGTTGTGGTAGCCATGCTGGTTCAGGAGGCCTTCAATCTGGAATAAATCCCCAACAGTGTCACCAGCAAAGCCCCCACACCATCACACCTCCTCCTCCATGCTTCACGGTGGGAACCAGGCATGTAGAATCCATCCGTCACCTTTTCTCCGTCACAAAGACACACCGGTTGGAACCAAAGATCTCCAACGTGGACTCATCAGACCAGAGTCCAGATTTCCACTGGTCTAATGTTCATTCCTTGAGTTTCTTGGCCCAAACAAATCTCTTCTGCTTGTTTCCTCTCCTTAGCAGTGTTTTCCTAGCCTTGTTTCCTCTCCTTAGCCGTGGTTTCCTAGCCTTGGTTCCTCTACTTAGCAGTGGTTTCCTAGCCATGTTTCCTCTCCTTAGCCGTAGTTTCCTAGCCTTGTTTCCTCTCCTTAGCTGTGGTTTCCTAGCCTTGTTTTCTCTCCTTAGCAGTGGTTTCCTAGGCTTGTTTCCTCTCCTTAGCAGTGGTTTCCTAGCCTTGTTTCCTCTCCTTAGCAGTGGTTTCCTAGCCTTGTTTCCTCTCCTTAGCAGTGGTTTCCTAGCCTTGTTTCCTCTCCTTAGCCGTGGTATCCTAGCTCTATTGGACCATGAAGGCCTGATCCAGTCTCCTCTACCAGTTGTTCTAGAGATGTGTCTGCTGCTAGAACTCTGTGTGCTATCATCTGCTCTCTAATCTCAGCTGCTGTTAACTTGTGATTTCTGAGGCTGGTGAATCAAGGGAGCCGTTTGCAAATATATATATATATATATATATATATATATATATATATATTTGCAAACGGCTCCCTTGATTCAAAGCAGCCTTGATCACATCTGTGTGTAAATACTGTGAGTATTCAGCCTTCGGCGTTAAACTTGTGCTCAAATAAAATAAGAAACCAAATTCCTCTCCAAAGACGCGGATCCTTTCAACTGCGCGAGCGTCTCCATGGAGAGGCACTTTCAGGTTGTTGTCATGTCGAAATCTCTCTGCATGAGAAGGAAATTGGAAGCAGCACTCTCCTTTCATCTCTGGCCCTCCCCACTGACTCAAATTAGGAAAACACACACACACACACACACACACACACACACACGGTTACCTACGCCAGACTGGCCTTTTTCCTCCACATCACGTCTTTCCTCCAGCAGAAGAAGATGATCCCAGTTTGACCTTAAAGCTCTTTGATGCAAACACATTCCCATAATGCTGCAAAAGCCATATCTCATCAAGTATGACTCTAATATCTAGCCAAATATCTAATAACACTTAACACAAACACCTAACAAGTAATAATATATAATAATATACTAGATAAAGGTACTGCATCAATGCATCTTAAATATGTTAAAGGGCCCATGGCATGAAAATGTCCCTTTCTGAGGTGTTTGAACATTATCCCTCAGGTCGTTTTTACCGTTCATTGTCCGTCGGGTTTTATTCTCTGTTAAGCTTGTAAAACATCAACCCGGTTGTCTACAGTACAGGTATGAACGTCATTTCTTTCAGGACAAACTGGGCTTCACTTCCGTAAACAAATGCAATGGAAGGTACAGAGATGCAGAGAGGCCTCGGAGCACGGAGCTAGCGGCAGACATGAGCGACAACGTGATAAATTATGGACGTCAAGGGGATAAATGTTGGCTGTAACGGTGGATTTAATGCTCAATGACCCCGAAAAAATGCAGAAGTTCCAGACCGGATAGAAAATCACCTGTAGAGGCTAGAAAGACCCCGAAGAGACCTCCTGCACCGCTAGCTCGTTAGCTTTTAGCTGCAAGAATCTGAAAGTTTCTGTGTTTTATGGTTATTAAATGATGGAAAAATGAATGAGAGGTGCCGTTTTCACTCAGATACAATTCTCTCGGTTCCAGAGGGATAGATAGATAGATAGATAGATAGATAGATAGATAGATAGATAGATAGATAGATAGATAGATAGATAGATAGATAGATAGATAGATAGATAGATACTTTATTGATCCTGAAGGAAATGTCAGACGCATCCTATTTTAAGAAGTCTTAGTGAATGTTCCCTTCTTCCATTCATGGGCAGATTGCTTTACTTGACACGTCGTGATCATTGTTTTCTTAACTTATTTTAAAGGCGGCCTGTTTTCCCAAAGCCTCCAACTCCACAATGATTATTTTTTGCATTTGAATAGAAGCTGTGTATGTGTTAAATGTGCGTGTCTTCCTGTGTTCAAAGCGTCTTTTCTCTCAGCAGCATGTTGGAGAGCGAGGCAGGAGGATTCGGAGGTAGGCGTTCCTCTGTTCATGAAAGCATAACTGGAGGCGACACACACCAAACAATGAAGAACACCTTCCCTCTGCGAGAGGACACTCAGCACAAATCAAAGCAGGAAACAAAGTTGACAACCTGGTTGAATTTTAATAGGATTGGAGTCAGCAGACTTCTACTAACGCTTCCCGTCAATGTCACGAGGCACCGAGGCCGTGGCGAGGAAGGTCGTCTGCACACACACACACACACACACACACACACACACACACACACACACACACACATTAACCCTCGCGTTGTCTTTACGTCCAAATATGAAAATCAACACTGTTGTTGACGCTTTTTATTGATGATCTTAACTTTTTTAATTTCTTACGTTTTGTCCCTTTTTTCAACATTTTTGATGCTTTTTTCAATGTTTGTCCCTTTTTTTACGTTTAACACTACGTAACACTAACTTATTAATTTTAGTTTTAGTTATTTTTGGAATTTATGGTCAATAAAGCTCATTTATAGGAAATTATACCTAATGTTTGAGTTAGAAAAGCAGAAATAAGGAATTATTGAGACTAAAATTAAAGGAAACATGAGGATAACATGAAGACAACATGAAGACGACATGAGGGCAACATGAGGACGACATGAGGACAACATGAAGACAACATGAAGACAACATGAGGACAACATGAAGACAACATGAAGACAACATGAGGACAACATGAGGACAACATGAAGACAACATGAAGACAACATGAGGACGACATGAGGACGACATGAGGACAACATGAAGACAACATGAAGACAACATGAGGACGACATGAGGACAACATGAGGACAACATGAGGGCAACATGAAGACAACATGAGGGTTACTTTTATTTTACTTTTCCATTTCAGGGGCTCTATGGACATGAAGTCTGGGTCATGACCTAAAGAACGAGATCCAGGGTACAAACGAAATGCTGGTTTCCTCAAGAGGGGGGGCTGGTTTCCTCAGGAGGGGGGCTGGTTTCCCCAGGAGGGGGGGCTGGTTTCCTCAGGAGGGGGGCTGGTTTCCTCAGGAGGGGGTTGGCTGGGAGGCAGAAGTGCTAACCACTGAGCCACCGCCTTCATGGAAAGAGTCTACCTGGTCTGGTCCGTGTATAATCCGGAGCGTTTGGGCAGATAGTGCGGTCGGTTTGGGGGTGAAAGGTCACGCATTCATCGGCAGCACAGTGGCCCAATGGGCGGCACTGAGGCCTCCTGGCATCAAGGATCTGGGTTCAAATCCAGGTCCAGGTCGTTCCGGGCCTTTCTGAGTGAAGTACTGGAAACATGTACTAGGTTCTCCAGATCTGAAGTTGGTCCCCGGGCGTTGTGATTGGCTGCCCACCGCTCTCTTGAGGGAGGGGTTAAATGAGGGCGCCACCAGAGGGCGCCACTAACGTCAACATAGGTCGTAGTTGCTGCTTCAACGACACAGTCTCATCTGGGCGTGTTCTCCCTGAGTCCGAGAGAGAGGACAGAGTCAGGCAGACGAGATCCCCAAACCAGCACCCTGTCCTTACAGTAACCCAACCCCCCCTCCCCCCCCTCCATGTGTCCCTAATGCTAACCGTGGCCTCGTCACGTCATAAAAACACAGATTTATTTCTTGTCAGCTTCAACACTTATTTGCTTTGATGTTCGGAAACAAAGAACATAATCCACCCAGCAGAGGAGACGAGTCTGCCCCCCCCCCCCGCCCCCGCCGACTCGCCCAGGGCTTCAGAAAGTGATTATACATTTCTTACATGTGCAGCTTTATTCCAGAAACTTCACCCCTCAGTAAAAACACAGCGATAGTTGCATTTGTCCTTCAGTGCCGATGCCTATTTATAGATAAGAACTGTTATTAATGGGACATTAATACATTAATAATCATTTACACGTGTTTACACTGCAAGTCTCAAGATATAAGGAGATGTTTTTAATTCAAATTCAATGTTAAGTAACTACACCGGCTCACATTGAATCCCGACTGAAGGGCAAAACAAAGAGAAACTAGACGGGATCCGCTCAGAGCTGCAGGCTGATGAAGATGTCTTCTCTAATTACACTAGAAGTGTGTACATGTACTCAGCAGGTATCTGACGTCAGGGTTGTGCTGTTGCATCATGGGAAGACGCTGGGAACGGGAAGTCGGCCATGTTGGATGGAGAAGCCATTTTAATTGCAAAGGCCAAGGGAACTTTATCAGGATGCAGAGTGGCCTGATCCATGAAATAACTGGTCTCTAATAATAAAGATCTGCATCTAGGGACTTTAACATGGGGGGGGGGTATACTTATGCCCCTGTATTTTAACATAGGGGGGTGTATACTTATGCCCCTGTATTTTAACATAGGGGGGTGTATACTTATGCCCCTGTATTTTAACATAGGGGGTATACTTATGCCCCTGTATTTTAACATAGGGGGGTGTATACTTATGCCCCTGTATTTTAACATAGGGGGGTGTATACTTATGCCCCCTGTATTTTAACATAGGGGGTGTATACTTATGCCCCTGTATTTTAACATAGGGGGTGTATACTTATGCCCCTGTATTTTAACATAGGGGGTGTATACTTATGCCCCTGTATTTTAACATAGGGGTGTATACTTATGCCCCTGTATTTTAACATAGGGGTGTATACTTATGCCCCTGTATTTTAACATAGGGGTGTATACTTATGCCCCTGTATTTTAACATAGGGGTGTATACTTATGCCCCTGTATTTTAACATAGGGGTGTATACTTATGCCCCTGTATTTTAACATAGGGGTGTATACTTATGCCCCTGTATTTTAACATAGGGGTGTATACTTATGCCCCTGTATTTTAACATAGGGGTGTATACTTATGCCCCTGTATTTTAACATAGGGGTGTATACTTATGCCCCTGTATTTTAACATAGGGGTGTATACTTATGCCCCTGTATTTTAACATAGGGTGTATACTTATGCCCCTGTATTTTAACATAGGGGTGTATACTTATGCCCCTGTATTTTAACATAGGGGTGTATACTTATGCCCCTGTATTTTAACATAGGGGTGTATACTTATGCCCCTGTATTTTAACATAGGGGGTGTATACTTATGCCCCTGTATTTTAACATAGGGGGGTATAGTTATGCCCCTGTATTTTAACATAGGGGGGTATAGTTATGCCCCTGTATTTTAACATAGGGGGGTATAGTTATGCCCCTGTATTTTAACATAGGGGGTATAGTTATGCCCTGTATTTTAACATAGGGGGTATAGTTATGCCCCTGTATTTTAACATAGGGGGTATAGTTATGCCCCTGTATTTTAACATAGGGGGTATAGTTATGCCCCTGTATTTTAACATAGGGGGGGTATAGTTATGCCCCTGTATTTTAACATAGGGGGGGTATAGTTATGCCCCTGTATTTTAACATAGGGGGGGTATAGTTATGCCCCTGTATTTTAACATAGGGGGGGTATAGTTATGCCCCTGTATTTTAACATAGGGGGGGTATAGTTATGCCCCTGTATTTTAACATAGGGGGTATAGTTATGCCCCTGTATTTTAACATAGGGGGGGTATAGTTATGCCCCTGTATTTTAACATAGGGGGGGTATAGTTATGCCCCTGTATTTTAACATAGGGGGGGTATAGTTATGCCCCCTGTATTTTAACATAGGGGGGGTATAGTTATGCCCCTGTATTTTAACATAGGGGGTATAGTTATGCCCTGTATTTTAACATAGGGGGGGTATAGTTATGCCCCTGTATTTTAACATAGGGGGGGTATAGTTATGCCCCTGTATTTTAACATAGGGGGGGTATAGTTATGCCCCCTGTATTTTAGGAAGAACATTTAATGTAAATTAGTGTCCTTAAAGGTCGGATTTTCCCAAATATTTTGAAAGATAACAATAATAATACATTTTATTTGTAATGCACTTTACATTTAAATAAATCTCAAAGTGTTAAAAGAGGTTTTTTTATTCCTTTTTTTAATGAACTTCAGCCTGGGGGTAACTTATTCAGGCCCCTTTATAAGCTAAATAACCACACTGTAGTGTGCAGATATAGAAAGAAAAGATATTTTAACTGAATGGCACTGAAGGAAACACAGGATTTGTAAAATCATCTTCATTGTACCCGGTGTAACGACAATTAAGCCCCCTCTGCCTCACCCCCAGTGGTACAGAAGAGGTTGACTTGGTTGGTTAATGTGCGTTTGTGTAGGCCTACAATATAAAAAGAGGATGAATCTGTTTCCTAGCAACCGCTTTAATAGAGTTATGTTGGGGGGGGTCTAAGTAGTGAGAAGATGTCCCTTTAGAGATCTTGAAAAAGGAAAACTGAACTTCCTGTTACATCCCACAGTGATGTCATCACGACATCACGGCGTCCGTACGCCATCGTTGGCGAGTAGAATGAGGGGGGGGGGGGCACAAGATGGTGCTTTCTGTTTCTACAATTGGTTGACACACACACACACACACACACACACACACACACACACAGACATACACACACACATGTTGCCCTCATGTTGTCTTCATGTTGTCTTCATGTTGTCCTCATGTTGTCCTCATGTTGTCTTCATGTTGTCTTCATGTTGTCTTCATGTTGTCCTCATGTTGTCTTCATGTTGTCTTCATGTTGTCCTCATGTTGTCTTCATGTTGTCTTCATGTTGTCTTCATGTTGTCCTCATGTTGTCTTCATGTTGTCTTCATGTTGTCCTCATGTTGTCCTCATGTTGTCTTCATGTTGTCTTCATGTTGTCTTCATGTTGTCCTCATGTTGTCTTCATGTTGTCTTCATGTTGTCCTCATGTTGTCCTCATGTTGTCTTCATGTTGTCTTCATGTTGTCTTCATGTTGTCCTCATGTTGTCTTCATGTTGTCCTCATGTTGTCCTCATGTTGTCCTCATGTTGTCTTCATGTTGTCCTCATGCTGTCCTCATGTTGTCCTCATGTTGTCTTCATGTTGTCTTCATGTTGTCTTCATGTTGTCCTCATGTTGTCTTCATGTTGTCCTCATGTTGTCCTCATGTTGTCCTCATGTTGTCTTCATGTTGTCTTCATGTTGTCTTCATGTTGTCTTCATGTTGTCCTCATGTTGTCTTCATGTTGTCCTCATGTTGTCCTCATGTTGTCCTCATGTTGTCTTCATGTTGTCTTCATGTTGTCTTCATGTTGCCCTCATGTTGTCTTCATGTTGTCCTCATGTTGTCCCCATGTTGTCCTCATGTTGTCCTCATGTTGTCCTCATGTTGTCCTCATGTTGTCCTATATCAATGTTCTTTTTAATTCCCCAAAATAACATGATTGATTCCACACAACGCTCTTTGCCAAGTACAAATCTCTACTTTCATTAATTTTGGGGCGTCTTATTCAATTTTATAGCATTTGAAACCAAATTGAAGTGTTTTTGAAATAGTATTGAGAGTAAAAGTTGACATATTCCAGTCTGTGATTATCATCAACATCCATTCCTTTAATTTTAGTCTCAATAATTCCTAATTTCTGCTTTTCTAACTCAAACATTAGGTATAATTTCCTATAAATGAGGTTTATGGACCATAAATTCCAAAAATAACTGTAAAACTAAAGTTAATAAGTTTTACGTAGTGTTAAATGTAAAAAAAGGGACAAACATTGAGAAAAAGTTAAAAAGTTCCTGCTTTTTTTCCTAGCTTGTTCAAGTGTTTGTCACTTTTCAACGTTCTCTTGTCATAGTTCTGATATATATATATATATATATATATATATATATATATATATATATATATATATATGATATGTTAAATGGGTTAAATTTGACCCGAGGACAACAGCAGGGTTAATCTATCCAATCATTCCTCTGAAGAACCGGGCAGACCTCGTTGCCCCGTCCACATCTTCTTCAGAACTTCACATCTTCTTCAGAACTTCACATCTTCTTCAGAACTTCACATCTTCTTCGTGTATCTTACAGCTCGAAGTTATTTGTTGAGATTTGACTCGTTTTGTTGTTACGATGAATTCCTGCACACGGAGATGAGCGAGAACAGGAAACCCAGCAGCAGCTTCTGCTCTCCTGGGACCATAAGAGAGTGTCTGATGGCTTTGATTGATAATTTTCTCCCCCGTACTCCAACACACACACACACACACACACACACACACACACACACACACACACATGGTAGCATACAGTGTGTGTGTGATAAGGGAGCAGCAGGTTTGTGTTGATTCAATAAGAAACCTATTTTCTCTCCTTCTGCATCTGGGCTGGAAACAATCAGTCCTCAGGGTGATGCTCCTCTTACCCTTATTGATTTTTACGTGTGTGTGTGTGTGTGTGTGTGTGTGTGTGTGTGTGTGAGTGTGTGTGTGTGTGTGTGTGTGTGTGTGTGTGTTTTGGAACCACCAAAATAATCCTCATCCATCCCCTCATTCCTCCTTCTCTGGCCCAGCTGAGTTAACCTATACAATCAGCGTATATGAGGAGAATCAATGACTATCTCCAGACACACACACACACACACACACACACACACACACACACAGGCTGGACTATCAGACCAACCAGCTCATCTTGTATATGTGCCTCTGACTTTTGGCTCTTAAAGATTTATGGCTGATGCACTTCAGATTTTCAGGCTTCCTCTGTGTGTGTGTGTGTGTGTGTGTGTGTGTGTGTGTGTGTGTGTGTGTGTGTGTGTGTGTGTGTGTGTGTGTGTGTGTGTGTGTGTGTGTGTGTGTGTGTGTGTGTGTGTGTGTGTGTGCGTTAGTTGGAGGCTTGGAGGCACGGTTTTCGGATGCTCGCATACCCCTAAACTACACACACACACACACACACACACACACACACACACACACACACACACACAGGAGAAGCCCATAGAGAGTCCCTGAAAGCATCGGAACAAAATATTTTGAAGGATTGGAAGTACTTGTGAATGTGAATTCATTTGAAGTGACATTTATCCACAAACTAAGATTTTTTTTTTTTTTAAGGATTATTTTTGGGTTTTTCCCTTTATTAAAGTGACAGTGGAGACACGAAAGGGGGAGAGAGATGGGGGAGGACACGCAACAAAGGGCCGCAGGTCGGACTCAAACCCGCGCCCCTGCAGGACTCAGCCAACATGGGGGGGACGCTAGAATAACTAGAATATTTTAAGTAAAGTAAATGTTGTTAAATAATTAAGTAGGGGTAACGAGGTATACCTTTATTCACATTAACTAGCATGTTAGTTAGCAGTAATTAGCCTGTGTGTATGTTAATGTTAACTAGCATGTTAGTTAGCAGTAATTAGCCTGTGCCTATGTTAATGTTAACTAGCATGTTAGTTAGCAGTAATTAGCCTGTACCTATGTTAATGTTAACTAGCATGTTAGTTAGCAGTAATTAGCCTGTGTCTATGTTAATGTTAACTAGCATGTTAGTTAGCAGTAATTAGCCTGTGCCTATGTTAATGTTAACTAGCATGTTAGTTAGCAGTAATTAGCCTGTGCCTATGTTAATGTTAACTAGCATGTTAGTTAGCAGTAATTAGCCTGTACCTATGTTATCTCCTAACATATACTGTACCTACCTCTCCGTCTCTGCTGATTGGGAATAGTTGAGATTTCTCTTGGAAGTCTATGGCGTCACTGTGTCTATTTCTTTTACTGTCTATGCAAAAGACACTGCAGAGCCAAATGATGTGTTGCATTCAGGTCCTGTGGGATTTAACAAGTACCTCCTTAGAATAACTTGTTTAGCCTGAATGTGTTAAACCATAAATACACCTTTTACTAAAAAAAACAGTTATAGATTACGTCTGTCTTCCATGTTCTGTTTTAATTAATGTTAACAATTTAACATTTCAATTAGTTACAGGACAACTCAGTCATTTATTAACTGGGGGGGCGTCTCCAGACCCTCTGATTCTAAGAAGAGTTTAAAGCTGAAGTCAGCAGCTTTAAAATGAGAAATGATCTCTGTTGGAAACAAGAGTTGCTGCATCCCATATCACAAACCTTCTCTTTTCTACTATTGTTGTCTGCAGACAGTTGGTACTTACACACTTTGTCATAATAATGGTAGGATGGGTATGTAACACCCAGGCTGCTCCTCGCCCAGGAATGAAGCTAAACCTGATAACTCCTCCCAGTCACATGATGTTACATCACAGCTCAGACTAGTCTCACTCAGACAGTCGTTGTCAGTGTTAAAGGTTAAAGCAGGCTAGTGTGCTAAGCTAGCGTTGCTAATGCTAGCTAGAGAGGAAAACACGTGTAGAACCAGTCCTGCAGATAACGTACCCCCATGTTAAAATACAGGGCATAAGTATACACCCCCTATGTTAAAATACAGGGCATAAGTATACACCCCTATGTTAAAATACAGGGGCATAAGTATACCCCCTATGTTAAAATACAGGGGCATAAGTATACCCCCTATGTTAAAATACAGGGGCATAAGTATACCCCCTATGTTAAAATACAGGGGCATAAGTATACCCCCCCTATGTTAAAATACAGGGGCATAAGTATACCCCCCCTATGTTAAAATACAGGGGCATAAGTATACCCCTATGTTAAAATACAGGGGCATAAGTATACACCCCTATGTTAAAATACAGGGGCATAAGTATACACCCCTATGTTAAAATACAGGGGCATAAGTATACCCCCTATGTTAAAATACAGGGGCATAAGTATACACCCCCTATGTTAAAATACAGGGGCATAAGTATACACCCCTATGTTAAAATACAGGGGGCATAAGTATACCCCCTATGTTAAAATACAGGGGCATAAGTATACCCCCATGTTAAAATACAGGGGCATAAGTATACACCCCTATGTTAAAATACAGGGGCATAAGTATACACCCCTATGTTAAAATACAGGGGCATAAGTATACACCCCTATGTTAAAATACAGGGCATAAGTATACACCCCTATGTTAAAATACAGGGGCATAAGTATACACCCCTATGTTAAAATACAGGGGCATAAGTATACACCCCTATGTTAAAATACAGGGGCATAAGTATACACCCCTATGTTAAAATACAGGGGCATAAGTATACACCCCCTATGTTAAAATACAGGGGCATAAGTATACACCCCTATGTTAAAATACAGGGGCATAAGTATACACCCCTATGTTAAAATACAGGGGCATAAGTATACACCCCTATGTTAAAATACAGGGGCATAAGTATACACCCCTATGTTAAAATACAGGGGCATAAGTATACACCCCCTATGTTAAAATACAGGGGCATAAGTATACCCCTATGTTAAAATACAGGGGCATAAGTATACACCCCTATGTTAAAATACAGGGGCATAAGTATACCCCTATGTTAAAATACAGGGGCATAAGTATACACCCCCTATGTTAAAATACAGGGGCATAAGTATACACCCCTATGTTAAAATACAGGGGCATAAGTATACACCCCTATGTTAAAATACAGGGGCATAAGTATACACCCCCTATGTTAAAATACAGGGGCATAAGTATACACCCCTATGTTAAAATACAGGGGCATAAGTATACACCCCTATGTTAAAATACAGGGGCATAAGTATACACCCCCTATGTTAAAATACAGGGGCATAAGTATACACCCCCTATGTTAAAATACAGGGGCATAAGTATACACAGTTTTATTATTAAAGGCCAGTTATTTCATGGATCAGGATACTATGCATTCCCCCCCCCACCCTCCCATCATCACACACCCTTCACCATACCTAGAGATCGGCATGGGGAACTTTCCATAAGATCATCTCTCAATGCAAATCACACCAGATATTAGGCTAACTGAAATAACAGCATGCTAATCCCCCCCCCCCCCCCCATCATCACATACCCTTCACCATACCTAAAGATTAGCTGGTTTGATTTGCATTGAGAGATGATTTTATGTAAAGTACCCAATGCCGATCTCTAGGTATGGTGAAGGGTGTGTGATGATTTGGGGGGGGGTGCATAGTATCCTGATCCATGATCTGTGTGTTTTATAAGGACAATAAAGCTGAACCTAAAACCCCCAATGAGACAGTCATACTGTAGTCAGACTACTATGTATGGGGACATTAAATCCCTGTCAACACACCCAGTCTCTCTCTCAAACTGCTCCTCGTCCAGGAATGAAGCTAAACTTGATGACCCCCCCCCCTCCAGATGTTCTTACAGAGTACATACTGTGGCCTGCAGTACAGTCTGCCGTAAACTCTGTGATAACATCTCAGCTTCAACTTTGAGCCTCTTGCTCAGATATGCAGCCCGGAGGATTGTGGGTCAGAAAGCACGCTGGCTTGTATAATGCAGAATGTGACCGGGTGCATAGGACGGTTTTTGGTGTTCTGTAAGTCAGACTACTATGTATTGGGGTAAACATTGTTTTTCCTGTCATAATAATGGTAGTATGAGTATGTAACACACCCAGTATCTCTCTCAAAGCACTCCTCTTCCAGGAATGAAGCTAAACTTGATAACTCCTCCCAATCACACAATGTTTTTACATCACAGCTCAGACTAGTCTCACTCAGACAGTCGTTGTCACTGAGCGAGAGGTGAGATGGCGCAGAGAAGAGTTCAGCTGGACCGGGAAACCTTCTCTTGTTCCATCTGTCTGGATCTACTGAAGGATCCGGTGACTACTCCCTGTGGACACAGCTACTGCATGAACTGTATTAAAAGCCACTGGGATGGAGAGGATGGTAAGTACAGCTACAGCTGTCCTCAGTGCAGGAAGACGTTCACACCGAGGCCTGTCCTGCTGAAAAACACCATGTTAGCAGATTTAGTGGAGGAGCTGAAGAAGACTGGACTCCAAGCTGCTCCTGCTGATCACTGCTATGCTGGAGCTGAAGATGTGGCCTGTGATGTCTGCACCGGGAGGAAACTCAAAGCCATCAAGTCCTGTCTCATCTGTCTTGTCTCTTACTGTGAGAAACATCTTCAGCTTCATTATGATGTAGCTCAGTTAAAGAAACACAAGCTGGTGGAGCCGTCCAAGAAGCTCCAGGAGAACGTCTGCTCGTCATGATGAGGTGATGAAGATGTTCTGCCGTACTGATCAGCAGCTTATCTGTTATCTCTGCTCTGTGGAGGAACATAAAGGCCACGACACAGTCTCAGCTGCAGCAGAGAGAGCTGAGAGGCAGAGAGAGCTCGAGGGGAGTCGACTCAACATCCAGCAGAGAATCCAGGACAGAGAGAAAGATGTGAAGCTGCTTCAACAGCAGGCGGAGGCCATCAATCTCTCTGCTGATGAAGCAGCGGAGGACAGCGAGAAGATCTTCACTGAGCTGATCCGTCTCCTGGAGAAAAGAAGCTCTGATGTGAAGCAGCAGGTCAGATCCCAGCAGGAAAGGGAAGTGAGTCGAGTCCGAGAGCTTCAGGAGAAGCTGGAGCAGGAGATCACTGAGCTGAAGAGGAAAGACGCTGAGCTGAAGAAGCTCTCACACACAGAGGATCACAACCAGTTTCTACACAACTACCCCTCACTGGCACCACTCAGCCAATCAGCATCCAGCATCCAGATCCGTCCTCTGTGCTGCTTTGAGGTCGTGACAGCGGCCGTGTCAGAGCTCAGAGATAAACTACAGGACGTCCTGAGAGAGAAGAGGACAAACGTCTCACTGACAGGGACTGAAGTGGACGTTTTACTGCCTCAACCAGAGCCCAAGACCAGAGCTGGATTCTTACAATATTCACGTGAAATCACACTGGATCCAAACACAGCAAACACATGGCTGTTATTATCTGAGGAGAACAGGAAAGCAACAGTAATGAGTCAAGAACAGTCTTATTCTAGTCACCCAGACAGATTCACTGGCTGGTCTCAGGTCCTGAGTAGAGAGAGTCTGACTGGACGTTGTTACTGGGAGGTGGAGAGGAGAGGGAGAGGAGGAGGAGTTGACGTAGCAGTCGCATACAAGAATATCAGGAGAGAGGGGGCGTCGGATGAATGTTTATTTGGACGAAATGACAAATCTTGGGCGTTAGATTGTAACAACAACAGTTATACATTTTGGTCCAACAATGTCCAAACTCCCGTCTCAGGTCCTGGGTCCTCCAGAGTAGGAGTGTACCTGGATCACAGTGCAGGTATTCTGTCCTTCTACAGCGTCTCTGAAACCATGACTCTCCTCCACAGAGTCCAGACCACGTTCACTCAGCCCCTCTATGCTGGACTTTGGGTTAATTGGTTTGGAGGCTCTGCTGAGTTGTGTAAAGTGAAGTAGACAGAAGTCATTTAAGGGTTAAATTAAACTCTGACTTATTTAGTCTCCATGGTTACTGCTGAGAGCTGATTGTTGAGGCCTTTCTTCACTGCTCAGAGATCAGCTGTCAATCAAACATTATGGGATGTCCTTTGACATCTTTTAGTTGTGTCTCCTTTTTCTTGTGACCAGCGTGATGCTTGTTTTAGTCCCATTATAACACATATTGATGATCTAAATATGGACGATGCTCAAAGACGAAGGCGGCTGTTCTCATGTTATCTTGAGAAAGCCTGAGAGAAGAAGACGAAAAACATTTTCCCTTATCTCAACGTTTTTGTTGCTTTTTCCAACATTTTTCACCCATATATTTCGACTTCTTTTACTTTAGATATAAAAAAACCTTTGAAAACGGGTCAAATGTGACCTGAAGACAACATGAGGGTTAAAGGCTGCTTTACAGTAAAGTGATTAGAGCGCGACCAATAAAGGATTTTTAGGGCCGATATATTACGAATATTTGGTTAGTTAAGAATCCAATTTTCCAATATATCAGCCAATAAATTAAAAAAAAGAAAAAAAATCCAAAAACACGTATATCTTTTATTCTCTTGGATCCTCTGCTGAGTTGTGTAAAGTGAAATAGACAGAAGTCATTTAAGGGTTAAATTCTGAGTTTTAACTCTTTGTCTTATTTAGTCTCCATGTTTGTTGCTGACAGCTGATTGTTGTCCTTCTATTTTTCATGTTTTTCATGGTTGTTTTTTCTTATTTTATTTGGGATTTTATCAACATTTTTAGACACTTTCTTCAACATTTATTTGCTTTTCTAAAGGTTTTTTTAAATTAGTTTGAGGATTCTTGCTTGTATTGAGGTTTTAGAAGTGATGAGATGTTTTTGTTTGAGAAAATCATTCGGGGAGCCCCAGAAGCTCTGAATGAGCTCAGATGAGATCTGTTATTTTACCTGCAGAGGGAAGTCCATATATGGTCGGACAGGTGTGTCTGCAGGTTCACAGCTGTGCTGGGAGGGGTTGACCTGCAGAGACACACAGAGACAGAGACACAGAGACAGACAGAGACACACACAGACAGAGACAGAAGCTATGTTTCCAGCCACACTTTTTTATCCAAGTTAAGTGATATTGTTTATGGCTGCAACCTGCCACATAACGAAGAAGAAGAAGAAGTTTTAGTTAATTTCCGCCCAATATGAGTTTTTTTTTTACCAAACTTCAGATAATTCAATTGACAAATGGATGGAAACGTAGCCAGAGACACACAAATACACACAGAGACAGACTGACACAGAGACACACAAATACACACAGAGACAGACTGACACAGAGACACATAGAGACAGAGACTCAAAAAGACAGAAAGAGACAGACACACACTGAGACACACTGAGACAGACAGAGACAGAGACACACAGAGAGAGACACACAGAGACAGATACACACTGAGACACACTGAGACACACAGAGCCACACAAATACACACAAAGACAGACTGACATAGAGACACACAGAGACAGAGAGACACAGAGACAGAGACAGACATTTCCAGAAGAGAAATGTGATTGTAAAAGTCTACAAATACTCATTGCCTCAGTCTGAGAAAAACCCATTTAGAGAAAACATCTGGATTATACATAACATAACATTAACATCTGGTCATTATGGGAGAAAAGGGTCCAACTAATGAACTAACACATATCAACAGTTCATTACTTACATTAACACAGAGAAATATTACATATCTTATTATTACTGCTGTTCTGAAATCTCATGTTAAATATGCAAATGCTAACTTTTGGTGAATTTAGGAGAACTTTGAACGTGCAAATAGACAAAGTTTAGTACAATAATCACCTGAATGTGTATTTTGGTATGATGGATTTTAATAAACCTCATTTATTTGTATCTGTTATGTTTTCATCATTTTTCCGCTTGACATTTTTAGTATTGAATGCAAATAAAATGCTTATTATGGTTCTCTGGCAATACAAAACTAACGTACTACAATGTTGTGCATTTTCTTTATAGGTGTCACGTGCCGTGTATTATGTGTATTGTCGGCTAGTGTGTGATTCTCTGCAGGTGTGTGTGATTCTCTGCAGGTGTGTGTGATTCTCTGCAGGTGTGTGCTGCTGACGACAGGCCTCCAGCTGAGGCTGATCAGCTGATCAGAGCTTAACAGAAGCAGCATGGCTGTGTGCTGGGGTGATGCCTCCGTGGAAGCCAGCAGCGAGTGGGCAGAGAAGTGCTGGTGAGCTGCTGTGGGATCTGCTCTGAATCCAACCGGGGATAAAGTGCCGGTGTTCGTCTTCCTTTTGGAGATTGTTTTAAGTTGCCTCGTGTTGTGCGGACACAATAAGATGACCTCATTTACCCAAATTTATTGTTTTAAACTGTTTGCGTCCTCCACCCCTAGACTTCTTTGGGTCGTAACAGGTTTTGGGGGCTCGTCCGGGATCTTTTGTTTGCATGGTTTTCATTGTCTGTTGCGGTAAGTCTTTCTGTTTGATATTCTTATGTAGCCCTGTGTGCTGTCTCCGTGGCTTTGCTGGTGTGTGATTGTGAAACTGCTTCCTCAGTCCAGGTAGGGTAGTGTCCAGCTGGGCCTCATCAGCCTTTCCGTTGGACACAAATTTATTGTTTTGCCTTTTTTGTTTTTATAGTCAATCCTGGACGAGACGGCGTTCTCCAAACGGGGCTGGCGTTTCAGGGTTTTGTCCGCTGATGTGATGCCTCGAGCCCGGCACGGCTTCAGAAGATAAACAGGGTTTAGTATTGGTTAGGCAAGTCCTGGGGAAGGTTTTTTCCGTGAGGCAAGGTTGGAGGTCTATTGTGTGGATTTAATATTAATATCCAACATTAAAATTGGTGTGTCCAGCGTGAATGTGCTTGTGTTGTGAGTAGTGTACAACGGCAGGTTTTCAGTTGGGTGCATTTGTGTCTAACCCTACTTTAGGTACTTTTGACGTGTACAAAGAAGGATCTGCATGAGATTGCGGTATATCATGGTATTTCTGTGTCTGCTTCCCTCCTTAAAGCTGAGATAAAGGCTTTTATGTCCGATAGTCTGTTAATATTGCTCCAGTTTGACATCAGGGAGCCACACGACAGCCAGTCACTTTACAGCAGTTTGATCCGATGTCAGTCGATTCATCTCCGGGTTCAACGCTGGATGCCAGGTTGAAGGTGCAGTTAATTCAGATAGAGAGGGAGGAGGAAGAGAGAGATTTTCAGCTTTAGTCCCTGGAGTTCTCCGTGTTTGTTAGCACCTAAGTCTGACAGTAGTCGTCGCTTCTGTACAGATTTTCGTAAAGTGAATGCGGTTACTGTGTCAGACTCCTTTCCTTTGCCCCGTATGGATGACTGTGTTGACACGGTTGGACCAGCTGTGTGTATTTCAAAGATCTGGTCAAAGGGCACTGGCAGGTGCCTTTGACAGACGGGGCTTCTGAAATCTCTACCTCTGTCACTCCTGATGCATTTATACAGTACACTGTGATGCCTTTCGGCATGAAGAATGCACCTGCCACTATTCAGCGCCTGATGCAGGGTGTATTAGGAGATGTACCTGACTGCAGTGTGCATCTTGATGATGTGGTGGGCTACTCCAGTGAGTGGGAGAGTCACATGTCCAGTCAAGAAACTGTATTCCAACGGCTGGCGGATGCCTCGCTTACCCTTACCTTGGCCAATGTGAGTTTGGTAAGGCCACTGTCAGATTCATCTGCCAACCCTAATAGAACTGGATCAGGTCTGCCGTGCATCAGCTCTTAATTCTGCTGTTATAGTTTTAGAGCCGGAGGACTTCCTTCTTTTGACACGCTGATCTCTCTCCTCTCTCTTTCTATCTGAGCGCATCCACGTCCCAGAAACCCTTGTTACTACCTAACCAATTGGGGAGCTTGTTCCCCGGAGTCCTTATGTCACCCAGCAGTTTTCCTTTGATTAAGGTGGCACCAAAATCATGGTTGTAGCTGTTGCTGTGGTCCTGCTCCGTGCCCTGCTACGTCCTGCTACACCCTGCTATGTCCTGCAGTGCTCTACTACGCCCTCCTATGCCCGGCTACGTCATGAACTACTACAACTACTATTTCTCATTGTTCCAATATCTTTCACTGTGACTGTTAATGCCACTGTACTTGAATGGTCGGGTCCTTGTAAATTATAGAGCGGTCTAGACCTGCTCTATCTGTAGATTATAGAGCGGTCTAGACCTGCTCTATCTGTAAATTATAGAGCGGTCTAGACCTGCTCTATCTGTACATTATAGAGCGGTCTAGACCTGCTCTATCTGTACATTATAGAGCGGTGTAGACCTGCTCTATCTGTAGATTATAGAGCGGTCTAGACCTGCTCTATCTGTAAATTATAGAGCGGTCTAGACCTGCTCTATCTGTAAATTATCCTGAGATAACTCTTTTTATGATTTAAAACTATAAATAACATTGGATTGAAGTGTTCAGAGTACTTATCTGACACCTTGTACACATGTTCTAGGATTGTGAGATTATTATATTTTAGGGTTCATGCCAGTTTAGTTTAATAACTTTGTGTTGATTTTAAACAGTTAAAAGGAACATTTAAGAGACTTTGACTAAGAGTCAGAGACGTATGGAGACATCAACAAAACCTGAGGAGCCAAGAAGTATTTTAAAACTAGAAATGTCATGTTTTCTGATGTAGAGGACGTTTTAACTGAGGTGTCATTTAAAATGAGGAAACAAAGTCCAAAGTCAATGTGGCACTCCTCATCCTGACATGAGTCAATGTTTGATAACCCCTCCCTGTTTTGCATAATGACAATAAAGCTGAACCTTGGACCTGGATCCCTTGATAAGACAGTCACGCACACTGTAAGTCACAGTCAGAGTCAGTCATCACTGAGAGGTGAGATGGCGCAGAGAGGAGTTCAGCTGGACCGGGAAACCTTCTCTTGTTCCATCTGTCTGGATCTACTGAAGGATCCGGTGACTACTCCCTGTGGACACAGCTACTGCATGAACTGTATTAAAAGCCACTGGGATGGAGAGGATGGTAAGTACAGCTACAGCTGTCCTCAGTGCAGGAAGACGTTCACACCGAGGCCTGTCCTGCTGAAAAACACCATGTTAGCAGATGTAGTGGAGGAGCTGAAGAAGACTGGACTCCAAGCTGCTCCTGCTGATCACTGCTATGCTGGAGCTGAAGATGTGGCCTGTGATGTCTGCACCGGGAGGAAACTCAAAGCCATCAAGTCCTGTCTCATCTGTCTTGTCTCTTACTGTGAGAAACACCTTCAGCTTCATTATGATGTAGCTCAGTTAAAGAAACACAAGCTGGTGGAGCCGTCCAAGAAGCTCCAGGAGAACGTCTGCTCTCGTCATGATGAGGTGATGAAGATGTTCTGCCGTACTGATCAGCAGCTTATCTGTTATCTCTGCTCTGTGGATGAACATAAAGGCCACGACACAGTCTCAGCTGCAGCAGAGAGAGCTGAGAGGCAGAGAGAGCTCGAGGGAGTCGACTCAACATCCAGCAGAGAATCCAGGACAGAGAGAAAGATGTGAAGCTGCTTCAAAAGCAGGCGGAGGCCATCAATCTCTCTGCTGATGAAGCAGTGGAGGACAGCGAGAAGATCTTCACTGAGCTGATCCGTCTCCTGGAGAAAAGAAGCTCTGATGTGAAGCAGCAGGTCAGATCCCAGCAGGAAAGGGAAGTGAGTCGAGTCCGAGAGCTTCAGGAGAAGCTGGAGCAGGAGATCACTGAGCTGAAGAGGAAAGACGCTGAGCTGAAGAAGCTCTCACACACAGAGGATCACAACCAGTTTCTACACAACTACCCTCACTGGCACCACTCAGCCAATCAGCATCCAGCATCCAGATCCGTCCTCTGAGCTGCTTTGAGGACGTGACAGCGGCCGTGTCAGAGCTCAGAGATAAACTACAGGACGTCCTGAGAGAGAAGAGGACAAACGTCTCACTGACAGGGACTGAAGTGGACGTTTTACTGCCACAACCAGAGCCCAAGACCAGAGCTGGATTCTTACAATATTCACGTGAAATCACACTGGATCCAAACACAGCATACACACGGCTGTTATTATCTGAGGGGAACAGGAAAGCAACAGTAATGAAACAACAACAGTCTTATTCTAGTCACCCAGAGAGATTCACTAACACGTGGCAGGTCCTGAGTAGAGAGAGTCTGACTGGACGTTGTTACTGGGAGGTGGAGTGGAGAGAGAGAGGAGTTGATGTAGCAGTCGCATACAAGAATATCAGGAGAGCGGGGAGGTTGGATGGATGTGGATTTGGATTCAATGACAAATCTTGGGTATTAGATTGTAACAACAACAGTTATACATTTTGGTCCAACAATGTCCAAACTCCCGTCTCAGGTCCTTGGTCCTCCAGAGTAGGAGTGTACCTGGATCACAGTGCAGGTATTCTGTCCTTCTACAGCGTCTCTGAAACCATGACTCTCCTCCACAGAGTCCAGACCACGTTCACTCAGCCCCTCTATGCTGGACTAAGGTTTGATTGGTATGGAGAGTCTGCTGAGTTGTGTAAAGTGAAATAGACAGAAGTCATTTAAGGGTTAAATTAAACTCTTTGACTTATTGAGTCTCCATGGTTACTGCTGAGAGCTGATTGTTGAGGCCTTTCTTCACTGCTCAGAGATCAGCTGTCAATCAAACTTTATGGGATGTCCTTTGACATCTTTTATTTCTCTTTAAAGATTATTTGTGTTGTTTATATGACGTAGAAAATGAGTTCCATTAGTTTTCTACTCTCCCTTTTCTTGTGACCAGCGTGATGCTTGTTTTAGTCCCATTATAACACATATTGATGATGTAAATATGGACGATGCTCAACGACGAAGACAGCTGTTCTCATGTTATCTTGAGAAAGCCTGAGAGAAGAAGATCTGTACTGAGATGATCTGTAGATATTATTCATATATTTCTCCATGTTATGTATCTGTGGGACAGGAGGATGTCTGGTAAATAGCGGTGTCTTGTAGTCCCATGTGGGACGGATCAAATAGAAATCAAATAGTTTCTCTTCCACTGCATGGCTCTGAAGTAGGGCTGGCCAATATCTCCATATTATATCCATATCGGGATATGAGACTAGATATCCTCCTAGATTTTGGATATCACAACATCCTGATATGACATAAGTGTCTTTTCCTGGTTTTAAAGTACAATGATGTCATTTCCTGAACTTATCACACTGTTCCAGCTGTTCTATTATTTGCCTTTTCCACATTTTACTGATGATTATTTATCTAAAATCTAAGTGTGAAGATATTTTGTTAAAGCACCAATTTTCAACCCCAGAATATTGCCGCAATGTCAATATTGAGGTATTTGGTTAACAATATCGTGATATCTGGTTCTCGCCCAGATCTACTCAAGCACCAGACCTCCTTTATCCTGCACACGCTGTCCTCTGGACATTTGGAAACATATTTAGATTTGCATGTATTAGTTTGTTGGAGGAGGAAATGGGAAAGTGATATGAGAGTAGAACTGAGGAACTTTTCCTCCTGAAACACCACCAAGTCCAGTGTTCATGATTAGAGTCAGTCTGTCCTTTCAACTTTCCTCACTACAACTGCTCCATCACAGAGAAATGAGCAGAGTTTTCTATCACTTGTTGATTTTTAAAGCCAACATGTCATCTCTGCACCGAGTCAATACATATTACAGACTTAAAAAAGTTGCAGGTTTGAACAAACATCCCAACTCAGACACCATGAAGCAGGGGTCTTCAATGTTTTTAAGCCCCGGTCCTCTTAGCTGAAAGAGAGACTGAGCAAGG
The DNA here is from genome assembly GCA_013375575.1 of Percina caprodes. Taxonomy (NCBI): domain Eukaryota; kingdom Metazoa; phylum Chordata; class Actinopteri; order Perciformes; family Percidae; genus Percina; species Percina caprodes. Next base: position 3,084 of record JABXJD010000474.1, on the reverse strand, counting down.
ATCCCCTACTAAATACATTGTATAACATGAAGTTGCATATTACTGGGCCTACAACACGTGTAGGGCGACCTGAAGCTTTTATACATCTACATCTACATTTTTGTGTGTGCATAGAATACAAAGTTATTAAAATACCTTAATTGTAATAATAATAATTGTTGAATAATAGTTTTGTGGTTTTGCAAGTATATATGGGTGGCAAGTGATTACTTATTTATATTAAAATTATGAATTAATACATTATTAATACAGTTTTTTACAATCACTTTGCTACTAATTTCAGAACCTTTATGTCATTTTTCAAAACTCTAGACACAAAACTCAAAACGGTCATCACTTGTAACCCATGCTGTCCGATGTTCAGAACATCGCATTGTGCATTCATGTCTTTATAGAAATCTTACACAATCATTGTTTCATAAAACTAATTTATTGTGAAATATCATTTAACATTACTTTAGATCACTCACACACAAGCAACCCATAGTGTCACTGTGTCATTGTTCATAAAATCATTAATAATAATAAATAATAGGTGATACATGTTTCATTATGGTACTAGATGAAAATACATCCCTGTGAAAGTACTGCGGTATTAGAGAGAATACTACAGACACAGTGGGATCATTAAGCAAAATCTGAGATGTATTGGTGAAAAACAATACAGTACAATCACAAAATAGACTTATTTGAATCAAAGCTAAATACTAGCTAGGAAATAGAAAAGACAGTACTGTAAGACATCAAATGCAGTGTTCCTCAACTGGCTTGTACTGCAAAAAGCAAAACAAAGAAGTGATTACTGTACTTCTACATCATCAACTCTGTCATGTGGATCTGGCCTCAGGTTCTCACCAATATCACAATTAGCCAAACATCTTGGAAAAAACCTTCAGGCATGGCGAGCAATGTGGTATGAGTATATATAAAGTATCTATAAAGTGTATATCTCAATCAGGGTTGGGCCTGCATGCATACAGTGCAGTACTGTCAATACTGTGAATAGTCTTAGAGGAAAGGTAGTACATGTGTTGTGGTTTGGTTTTTTTTGCTTTGGATTCTCTTCCTCTTTTGGTCCTGTCTTGTGTTTGTGTCCTAGTGTCCTCCTGGTCCTGTGTTGTTGGTCCTGTCTTGTGTTTGTGTCCTAGTGTCCTCCCCGGTCCTGTGTTGTGGGTCCTGTCTTGTGTTTGTGTCCTAGTGTCCTCCCTGGTCCTGTGTTGTTGGTCCTGTCTTGTGTTTGTGTCCTAGTGTCCTCCCTGGTCCTGTGTTGTTGGTCCTGTCTTGTGTTTGTGTCCTAGTGTCCTCCCCGGTCCTGTGTTGTGGGTCCTGTCTTGTGTTTGTGTCCTAGTGTCCTCCCTGGTCCTGTGTTGTTGGTCCTGTCTTGTGTTTGTGTCCTAGTGTCCTCCCCGGTCCTGTGTTGTGGGTCCTGTCTTGTGTTTGTGTCCTAGTGTCCTCCCCGGTCCTGTGTTGTGGGTCCTGTCTTGTGTTTGTGTCCTAGTGTCCTCCCCGGTCCTGTGTTGTGGGTCCTGTCTTGTGTTTGTGTCCTAGTGTCCTCCTCGGTCCTGTGTTGTGGGTCCTGTCTTGTGTTTGTGTCCTAGTGTCCTCCTCGGTCCTGTGTTGTGGGTCCTGTCTTTTGTTTGTGTCCTAGTGTCCTCCCCGGTCCTGTGTTGTTGGTCCTGTCTTGTGTTTGTGTCCTAGTGTCCTCCCTGGTCTTGTGTTGTTGGTCCTGTCTTGTGTTCCCCTGAGTTTCTATATGTTCTGTTTCCTGTCTGGTGTTTGTCTTGTCCTGTCTTTAGTTCTACTTCCTGTGTCTCCCCGTCCCTGTGATTACCTGATGTTTTCCACCTGACTCCCTGCCCTCTTGTCACCTGCCCTCGTTACCTGTTACCTCGTGTGTTTAATGTGCTTCCCTCGTCTCTGGTCCGATCCTTTTGTCCTCTCCGTGAGTTCGTTGTGTCGTGCTGTGCGTCGTCTTGTCGCAGTTTTCCAGGTGTTGTTTCCTGTTCCCTTGGACTTTTGTCCCCGTGAGTTTTACCCTGCCTTTGTTCCCAGTTTTTGTGTTTCTTTCCCCCTGGACCTTTTTGGGAGCTTTTTGGGATTTTGGGACATTTTTGTGCTTTCTGTTGGATCCCGTGTTCATTGGACTGTGTGTTTTGTTAATAAAGTTTTTTTGAAGCTCTCACCTGCTCCGCTTTTGGGTCCTCCTTCATTCTACATCACCACAACATGGGACCATAGAAACAGTGTCTGAACAGTAGTGTATTACAGTAAAGAATGATGATGATGAAATATTACATCCATAGATAATGTAGTCTAACTGGTTCATGCTCCACGCTAATTGGTGCCAATGAATCTCGGTATCTTGAGACTTTCATGATCTAAACATGGAATATTGTCTGTCTCCATACAACTATGTATTAAGAGTAATGCAACAGTTACTTATCATTTTGAGCTGTTGTATAAATAGTTAGATCACTATAATGAAATGAAGAGACAATCATCAAAATTTAATGTGGGAATTTTATTTATAGTATCAATTCATAACCAGAGTTATCTCGACACTTTACAGATAGAGCAGGTCTAGACCAGATAGAGTAGGTCTAGACCAGATAGAGCAGGTCTAGACCACACTCCATAATTTACAAGGACCCAACAGTTCTAGTAGTTTCCTCCAGAGAAGCAACAGTGCGACAGTGGCGAGGAAAACGTCCTTTAGGCAGAAACTCGGACAGACCCAGACCCAGACCCAGACCCAGACCCAGACCCAGGCTCTTGGTAGGCGGTGTCTGACGACCGGTTGGGGTTAGAGTGAAGAGTGGCAATAACAGTCACAAAGAATAGTAGTTTGCAGAGCTGCCAACTTTCCCCAAAACCTTGGCGTGAGATTTGGGGGCCAACCCATATTTTGCCGCAGACAAAGCAATTTCTTTGGCTCTTTCAGCATCATTATCCTTCAGGGTTTAAATTGGGTTTTGTTATGTGTGTGGGGGAGGGGGCGCTCTCAGGGGGTCTGGGGGTAAGCTCCCCAGGAATTCTTTTTAGAAAAATAAACCATTAAATGGCACTTTCTGGAGAGTTTTGAGC